>LKNJ01002560.1:0-100721 GCA_002120245.1 Maccullochella peelii
TATATATATCTGTTTGTTAGATAGCTAAACGCAGCATTCTGAGGCTGTCACTACACATGTGGAACATAAAACACATTAAAAGATCAGTTCTGATGTTACTTTCATATTAGCCTCTGTTTCACTAGCTTCTGTGGAACACGTTTACTGTCCATTTTCTAAGATAAATGACTTTGAACCCTTCATGATTTTAATAAAGTTGACCAATGACGAGGTTGTTAGCATTAAAAAACTACAGCTCGCATTATTTGACTATAATCAGTATTTTTATATGAATTGCATATAAAAGCTTAGCTGGTTACTACTGAGAGGCCGTAACTTTGCCTCCATTGTTTCCCCTTTGACAGACCTCCTCCCGGATTAGCTGCCATTATATTACTATCAGCTTGAAAAGCCGCAACATAAGGAGGGACACCACACCAGGTTAAACGCAAAAGAATCCAACATTTATTTATAACAAAACAAAAAAAAGTAAACTAGGAAAGCAAACACAGAAGCTGGGTCTTGTGCCAGGGAGTGAGAGAGTGTGGGCAGAGTAATGAGCCACTTATATAGATCCAGCCCACAACTTCACACAGATGCCCTCTGTTAGTTATCAGGGAGCTGCACCTAGAACACAGAGCAGACACAACAACAACAGGACATAGAATGACACATAACAGACAAAGCTAGCGACTAGCTGGTTAGTGGAGACCAAAAACAAAGCTTTAAGGAGAGTGAATTATTGAACTAATTGGTGGCCAGAAACATGCTGTGCTAACAAGTTCAACATATCAACTTTTTAATAACTCTAATATGTCAGAGTTGTGTTTACAGCTGGTTTCTGCTGCCCCCGAGTGGCCAAAAACTCAGTTATTGCAGGTTTAAGGCTTACCAACATTGCATTGTGTATATTATATGTCATTGTTAACTGTTGGTCCTTTATCCATGCTCTCTTCTAATATCATCTCTACAACTTTTCAGGTATAATCTCTCCTCTGTCCCTGTCCATTTTCATAGCTGGCCACTTGTCAAGCCTCAGTCTGTCATGTTGGTGGCATTTAATCCTCAGCGGACTTGGCCTTTCAGGAAACAGGGTTTGTTACAGGCTGCTAAAATTAGAAATATTAAATACTATTTAGTATATTAATATATTAAATACTATACTACCTTGTTTTTTGTTTACAATCCCGTCTCGACAGATGGCATAAACTTCACTTGAGCAAGATTATGTTGTAAATATGATTTTTCCATTCAAGGAACTTTCAAGCTCTGGAACAGAGCTTGAAAGTTCAAGTTTCACTTCGCCTCTACATGGGCAGTGGCAAGGAGGTATCAGTGTAGGTCAGTAGAAAGGTTGAATTTGAATTTAATTCCTTTATTAAGAATTGAAAATCATATAACAACTGTAGAGCTACAGTAGATATTGCATTTTAACTTACACAATAAGTAGGTTAAAAATTAATTTTTTTACAGTTTTAACTCAATTTTTCTGATTCTTTTCAAAATCATGTTTTAGATAAATAGCTATGGCTAAAGACAAGAAATATTCTGTCTTATTTTGAAACAGATCTTCAGACTGCACCTTATCACTTGTAATATTACTCAGCTGACCTAAACTCACACTGCAGTAAGACTTTATTAGATATCTGTTTTTCTGTCTGGTTGTTAGAAATATAGCTATTATTTCCAACACAGTGGAACTCCAGGATAACAACTACTGTGGCTGTTATGTGACACAACAGTAAAGCCTCTGTACACACACAGACATAACTGCGCACTACTGTACATAGGGTATAGGCAGAAGGATTTGCAAAGAGCAGAGGCGTGACAGGGAGAAATGGATTAGAAAGGAGAAAGAAGGGAGGTTGAAAGATTGAGGTACAAAGATAAAGATGGACTCTGGTGGAGGCTGACTAACAAAGTACAGAGGAGAATATCTTCTTAACATTGTGTGGGCCACAAACCATAATCTTCCCTCTAGGTGTTCAGCGCCTGTAGTCACAGGCAGACGTTTAATCCAGATTTGATGAAGGTGGAGGGACAGTTTCACAGGTTTCCGTTGTTATAAAGGACTTCAAATTGGGAACTGTGCTCTTTAACAGGTCATTTTATGAATCAGGGCCATTGTGATGTTCTCTCCTGTATTCTCTCAGCCTGGGAACTTGGCTGTGATGAAGGGAAAACAGCACGGTGGTTACACTGTCCCCTTTCACTGTTGCTTCCAATACATTTTCATGAACTCATAATATGTGTCTTGTTTCCATCAAGCTGTTAGGAGGCATTTAATAGTCATTAGTCAAAGTGTTTAACACACCAGTACAGTTGATACTGTGTTAAAGTATGTGTGCTCACGGAGCATTTTCAGTTTCTTTGAAATATTACACAGTTAAGATGAGAAGTGATGTATCAGGTGTCTTTGCCTATTAGTTTGGCACTTACATACAGTTTAATCAAGTCAAGTATAAGGTTTATTGCCACTTTACACAACATACTATGTCATCAGTTTGTTTCTGTTTCTAATTATAATAATTGTGAAATAAAACAAGTTCTAAATCAAAATGGATATACAGTGAATTACTGACAATGGCAGAATAATAATATTTGACACCTCCGAGCGAGGAGGTTAAACTTCTAAGACCTCACAGTCGTCAGTGTGCTTTTATTGTTAATTTGATATTGATAAAAGCTTAAATTAAGGCTGCAGACTCGGCACTTGAGTTTGCCTTCTCAAAGTCAGGCTGATGAGCCGTGAGGACTTGTCATTGTAATGAGCAAGCCTCATTATGAACCAAATCACCCTGTACTCTTAGGAATTCAGCATGAAGAGCACTCTTTTAGGTAATTAATCCAGTACAGTGTTTTATAAATGCTGTTGCTGCTATCAGTACACGCACATTACTGTACAGGGCTCCATTTGCTCATTACCTCAGTGAAGGGTCAATAATATGTTAAATGAGACCAACACAGCTTCAGTATTACCACTAGAAGACCTATTGGAATTTCATGTTAATGGTTACAAATTATGTAGATTTAAAGGAATGAAGAAACTTCTCGTACAAGACACACCCTTGACAAAAACAGGGACACTGAACATAATTCCTTGTTAAAAAAACAAAACATATGTACTCCAAGAAGAACGCAAAATATTTAAATGTCAAGCAGGAGAGCCGTCACTTTCGAAACATCCACTTTAACTTCTCCCATGCCAACGCTAATTCAGGGTATCATTCAAGCTGTCTTGTTTTGTTTACTCCTCCATGCTTGCCAGTTCAAATGACAAACAAGTGATATGCTGGAAAAGGAACGCTCGAAAAAATCACTGCTCTGGAAAAGCTGTCATCCGGAGTGCTGATGTGAAAGTGAAGCAGGACAGAGGGGACTGTTACATGTTACGATAAAAGATGCATTTACTCTCAAAATCAATGTTTAATGTGTCAGAACTACGGCCACTCCGATCCCTCCTTAGACTTAATTATTAACAGAACAGCGCAGCTGACAGCTCAGCTTCCTGTCAGATGTAGGGAAGAAAAGACTGACACAGAAAAAAAAGGATTTTAAAGTCATAGCTTGCGATTCATCTGATGGGATGCAAAATGTGTGTGTGTGTGGAAATGGACGCACACCAGAGTGTGTTTAGATGGGGTTGATGACTGTGCTTGATGTGGTGGCATCTCCACACCTGCACTGCCATCTGTGCCCCTGCACTCCCTGTGACCGCTGTACCTCCTGGCACACAACAAGTGTTGCACTGACACCTTGATGAACACATCTCGCTCTCCTGTCCTCTGGAAGGAAGAGACAAAGACTTTGGATTTTTATGTGCTTTCGATAAAACAGAAACAAAAACAACTTAAAGGAATAGTTTGACATTTTGGAAAATAGGCTTACACAGGTTTCTTGGCGTTGGAGTTAGATGAGAAGGTAGATACTGCTCCAATGTCTGTATGGTAAATATGTGGCTGCAACCAGTAGCCGGTTAGCTTAGCTTAGCATAAAGACTAGAAACAGCAAAAGGCTCTGTCTACAGGTAACAAATCCACCTAGGCACCTCTAAAGCCCACTAATTAACACATTATATCTTGTTTGGTTACAGTAATCTGTACAAGAGCCGAAGTGTAAAAACGACAATTTGCTGTTTTTACAGGTGGTTATGTGCCAGACTATTTCTTGGCCAGGACTAGTTGCCAGGCACCCAGTGGAGACTCCAGGAAATCACAGGTTGTTTTTACACTTAAGTATTTGTACATATTAAAGATATGGACAGAGTCACGATAGCTGTTTACACCCGTTTCCAGTCGTTATGCTAAGCTAAGCTAACTGGCTTATCTTCTCATGTAACTCTCTGCAAAAAAAGCCTATTTCCCAAAATGACGGACGGACTACAGGCTACCTGTTAATATAGAGCATGTTTTAAGATGCCACACATACACACACCCAGAAAAAGGAGCACAAGAAAAAAAGTTGAGGGAAAAGAAAAGAAAGAGAAATAGAAAGGAAAGAAGCCAAGAAACAAAACAGAAATAAAGAAAAGGGAAAAAGTTCATTCAAATAGTTCATCTGAGGATATTTTCTCCTTAGGCCCGAAGAAAAGAAGGCATACTTAATTAGACAAGCACACAGCATTCTCACTCACATACACACACGCAAATGCACACTTATACGATGACAATGCAAGCATCCCAAACAGGGCCACCTTTTGTTGTCTATCTCTAGCTGCACCGTTTCATCAGCGCGGCGTGGTGTCCTCCGTGCATGCATCTACAATAGCAAAGAGAGCCACCAGAGAAGGCTGCCACCCCCTGAGGGGCACTATGCACCTCCTAAGCGGATCACTCTGCGTTGTCACAACGTTTTTCATAAAGCTCAGTGGGACGGGGCTGTGTACTCCTTTCATCACCAGCAAACCTAAATGAGCTTTGTCAGGCTCTCTAATGCATGCTGGTGGCTCTGCAACTTTCGCTGAGGGTCTGCACACGCTAATGTATGTGTGTATACTTCCTTTACTGTGTGCCCACACTCAATGAGGAGCAGGAAAAAGTCTTTAAAAAAATTCACCTTGATCCATAGTAGTTACATATGAGGCTAATGTAACCACGGTTACACTGCTGTGTGCGGTTCACAAAGTGGTCAGAGCTGGTCAAGGGCAGAGCTGGACACTAACTCAGCAGGTCAGCGGCTCTAATTGCTGTTGGTCATTGGTTAAATGTTCCCCCCGTTTCCATCTCACGCCGAGCAGGGAACATTATAATGATGAGGGTGAAAGACGGAGAGTGAGGAGACGTAGGAATCAGGGAGGAAAAAAGATGAAACAACGATGAGGTTAAAGTGAGGCGGAGGAGGCAGGGAGGGAGGTTCATCACAGAAGTGGTGAGCGCTTGAAGACACCGTATCAGAGTGAAAACAGGGGTGAGTTAATCATGAGAAGGATAATGATGGTTTACTAAGCAGCAGGCCACAAGTTCACATGCCCTGCAAAATAAGCTATTTCCCGTAACATCGCAGAGATTGTGACAAATACGAGAATGGAAATAAAGGGGTTTGGATGGGATTTGATGAAGACTGATAACGAAGGATATGACAGGTTGACTGAAAACACTGAGTGTAATTAAAACGATAGCTCTGATACTTTCACTTTTAACCATGCAGTATTTTCTGCTCTCCTGTCGTTGAGGTTTCCTGAGGTTAACGCAAATCTCCCTGATTGAGTGCATTACTCTCCGGCAGGCTTCGCATTAAACCACCTTCGTCTTATTCTAATCTGTAGCCTCATTACAATATGAATGTGTTAAAAGAAGCCCATGTGGATCTTCGCTGGGATGTCAGTTTCTTCAACAGAGGCTGAAGCAGCAGAGGTGTGGGAAGAGAGGGAGCAAAGGGAGGGGAGTAGATACAACAACACAGGGATAATAAGGGATAATGTTACGGCTTTGATGTCTTGTACCTGTGCCTGAGATGGCCCATATAACATCCCAATACAACGTGTATACATACTGTCTCTCTGTTATGTGTAATTACATATTCAACTATGCAAAACACATGTACATTTTGTTTTTGGACTTTCAGTGCGTTATCTTCAGTGGCTCATACTTTCCCTTCTATTTTAAAAACATCCCTCCTCCCTTGTTCTGTTCCCCTTTCTCTCACACACATTCTACCTCTCTCTCTCTCTCTCTCTCTCCGATATCCATCTCTGCAGGCTCTCTCCTGGTAGGTGGTTAATCCCCCCGGTGTCTGGGGTTTGATCACTCCCACTGCACAGCACCCACGACCCCTTGGCGTAGCCATGCATCCTTCACATGAACACACACACACACACGCTACTCCTTTCAACTGTCTTTTTTTCCCCACACAGATTTCTTACTCATCCCTCTTTCCTATCATCCAAATCCTCTGATTTCCACTCTCTCCAGCCTATTATGGTTTACCACTCTTCTAGTTTCTGTGCCCTGATCTGAACTTAAAATCAATCAGTTTAAGACTGTAAAAATGTATTAAAATGTCTTCAATATGTTATTGGAGATCATTTCTCCAGACTCAGTGACAGGATTATTTGTGCTGCATGCCCACACTTGGATTAATATAGAACAAGGTTAGTGCTGTAGCACAATGTGATTGTATCTGCTTTATTACTATTGTAGCACATTGTGTATTTTCTCTCCTTTATTAAATACAATTGGACATTTTCTTACTGTACTTTGTCCATTGCATTAAGACTGTGAAACATCATCTTTATTTCTTCATTGTGTCATTATTCTTTATTATGTGGTTCTTTATTATGGTTATGGATCATAAATCCCACACCTGGTGCAGCACCGGTCAGTGTACCACTGTAACTGTAAAAGCATTTTTTAACACTTTCCTGCCTAGTCGAGCCATAGTTTCGACATAATAGTGTTTGTTGAAAAAGTTGCACATCATGTACATTACCTCTTTCACCCTCACTGGACTTCCTTGGATTTCAGGGATATCTAAAGGAGCTGCAGGAATTCAACTTTTGTAATTTAAATTCCTCCTTTCCTCTTCATCTTTTCATATTCATCAATAGATATTCTGCACTTAGTGGACCTTCCCTTTGATTTAAGTGGACTAACCGGAGGGCCACCATCATGATCATGACAGTCATGATCATCATCATCATTATCATGTCCCTCACTCTCCAACCATACCTGCTTACCCCTCTCTACCCCTCATCCTGCAGCTCTCAGCTAATGGCAGTAAACCTCAGGGAGACAGACGACAGCAGAAAAAGGAATATAGGAACAAAACAGACAGCCAATCCCACGTCAGGACCAGTGCAGATATAAATATAGAACAAACATCTCTGTTTACAAAGGCTTTTTCTTTCACAAAGAGGACACCTATCACTCTCAGTGATTGCATGTGTATGTAGGAACAGAGACACGCAGAAATGTATCGTCTGCTTGCATGCCGGCCGACAAACCATGCATTTTATTTATTTATTTATAGGAGAGTGTGTGTGAGTCCATTTGTGTCCTCGCTTCTGCATGATAATGTAGATCCTGGATACACATGTGCAATAGGTGAGCTAGACCATGTGTATAGTATGTGTGTGTGTTTGTTTGTGTGGAAAGGCAAAGAGAGACAGGAGGAATGTGATTGCAAATATCCCTGCAATGTCATTGAAAACAAAACACTGCACACTACAGATGACTTATGAACCTTCATGTAAGCATACATATGTATTGAAGGAAAAAATCATATGCAACCGCATCCACTTACAATCCCAATTTCACATATGTCCAAGACTTGTCTTAAGATATACATAAATTCCCTAAATAATCTCCTCCACACTTCAGCAGCCACAGACTGTGTTTTAATCTCATTTCACCACACAAAGAAATGTATAATATATGGCAGCTACAGCTCTTCAGCTTTACAGTCAAACATTGTGGCCAACTTTTCTTGTTTGACAAGACACGCACGCACAAGTCCCATGCACATGTACAAGCACCAGAAGATGCAAAGCAGCAGGTATAAAACAATAATAGGCAGGTACAGAGTCACACTGTACTGACACACAGCTCATGTTACTCTATAACTAGGCCGCACCGAGCCCGCCTCATCTGTGCAAACACACACACACACACACACACACACACACAGCCAATGGGTAATTTTAGCAGACAAAAGAACCAAGCTGTGCGCCGACTACGATCTTAATGCACCCTGACACAAACGAGCGGTTTTGACACAATACCTTTCGATCACAATGTGTTTGTGTTGCGTTAGCTCTGCCGCTTCAATCAAGGCCGCTTTGTCAACTCTTTGGGAGACTTGAGCACAGAACAATCTTAAGGACATTCAGTGTATTAACTTGAGACCATTTCAGAGATGGCACTAGTGACACTAGTGACTTTTCTATGGAGTTTAACTTCTTAAATGCACAGTGTGGCAGCTAAAGATCAGAAAATGAAAGGACAGAAAATTTAGAAAATGTCTTTTTGGTTAGACACAATAGCAAGTTAAAGTGACAACTAAGTGTACTCTGTATCTTTTGAATACATACATGCATGCCTATAGAAGCCATACATATGTGAGCACACACACACATAAAGGCTTTGCAGATATTTGGCTACTGACAAACTGCTTACACACCTCTCTGGGTGCCAATGCCTTTAGTCAAATTATCCCACACTTTTCACACAGGGAGCACTTACACAACTCTCTCCCCGCGGGGGCTGCATTGAAGGTGTCCTTTTGCTAACAACACTACTGTGGACACACACACACCTACCTACAAGTGTATGCACACACATTCCCACAACACTTACACCCGCATGCAGACACACGGCTGTGTGCACACCGGTGGAGTAATTACAGACATTTTAATCACTGAACTCTACTCCTGTGGGGCACAGCAGACATAGCAGGGAGTGGGCAGTAGAAGAGGCCCTTGACTGATTTCAACCTTGGCTTAATGATGGTTGAGCCTGAATGCTTTGCTGCAGCTACTATGGCAGATGCCACTTCTTTTCAGGGAGCCGTGGAAGAATCAAGGTTTGTTGTCTGTTTGGCTTAAAATGGGGTTAAATAGATAGAACGCAGCATTTTTCTACTCCAGAGAATAAATAAAGACACTCAAGGGTGTAATATTGGCCAGGGTATTTGTTCAGGAATTTGATGGATTCATAATCATTACCAATATTTGAGAAGCGGGACGGTTAGTTTTAAGCCTTGGGCATTATGATAAGATTGAATTTAAAAAAGGAACAAATGGTACATTTCATTTGTCTAATCAGTCCCACATTTTATTACAAGCAATTGTGGGGCTTGTATTGTTTACCTCCTAATCACAGAGGATTTGCCAGTTAAATAGCTTAATCCAGCTAAAACCAAACCTCCAGTTTTAACTTTTCTGTTTTTGGATTGCATTGCACAAACACAAATCAAGAGACATAGTATGGCAGGAAAAAAGAGCCTTAATCACTCACACTAACAATATTAAAAAAATATAACAGACTCATACTGCAACACTTTCCCTTCAGACTGCATACAGCTCTGACTTTTCCTAACTCCCTTATCTAAGGTGGCATACTGAAAGTATGAAAAACAACAGGCCTGGCTTCCTGGGATCATATCACCTGCGTTTTGTTCCATATTGGTGGAGGAAGACAAGGAGGAGTACACAAAGCCAGGGAGTGTGTTGTAGATTGCTGGGCCGAGCTCCCTGAGAGGACAAGGCCTCTCCTTGACCCCCCCCCCACCTTGCAGTTCAGTAGATTAGCTTGAGCACAACAGAATCCAGTGCTATCGCCGGCTTGCAGCCTCTTCAGCCCCACTGACCACACAAGATATCGCTCACTCACACGCACACACACACACACACACACACACACACACAGATAGACAGACAAACCTGTGAGCTACCCGCCCACAAACACACACCCTCATTCCTCTCACTTTGCCTGAAGGTTCATTAGTGACACTGAGGCCGCTTCAATAGGAGCAGCACTTTCGGAGCACCGTACACACACACGGACGGACTCAGACACGCTTTGCTGATTCTATATATAAGTACACACATCTTCATGTCCATACTGTATGTATATGCCTTTGAGATAACATGTATACAGAGATAAAAGACTATTTGTCTCTCTCTGACCCTTAATGACTGAGCCCATGTGACTGCAACCGTGCAGTACGGCTCTGAACTTGCATTAACCAGCAGGGCTTCATACTGTAAAAACTCATTTCAGGATCAACAATTCACTACCTAATTACTTCAAGGTCAATTACAACAGCACTCTGCTTTGAAGTTTTGCAATGGAACATCAAAGGTGTTTTTTTTTTTTTTCTTTCTTTCACCTCAGGATTTCAAAGCAGCAAGATGCCATCGAGTAATGTAACAAAAAAGGTAGGATGAGAAAATGAGGGTAGACATTCTGGTTCCATGATTTCAATGCAAGGATAGGAAGAGAGGAACATGAGCGAGAAAGAGCAACATTGGTCATATTTGTTTTCTAAGATATTGCACGGGACCTCTGATGTAATCCCCTTGAGAACGGGTTAATGTGAGG
Source organism: Maccullochella peelii (assembly GCA_002120245.1). Classification (NCBI taxonomy): domain Eukaryota; kingdom Metazoa; phylum Chordata; class Actinopteri; order Centrarchiformes; family Percichthyidae; genus Maccullochella; species Maccullochella peelii. The sequence continues at coordinate 10,518 of LKNJ01002560.1, forward strand.
CGAATGGCAGGAAGTTAAAATACAGGCAAGAACTCTGGCTAAAGTTGCAGTTTTGAAGGATAGTTAAATAATCCTGCTGTGATCAAATATAACACGTGTTCTGTAATTTCCATTTGCTTTTCGTCTTTTGGCTTATTTGGCATTTCTAATAATGCCTTGCAATTGAAAAGTACATGCTGAACCTCACAAGTTAGAATAATTTTGAATAAAACCTCATTACTGAACCGTGTAAATGACTATAATTTAAGAAATCATTACCAAAGAACTATTAGGGGACTGGATTTGTTCAAGTATTTGACTTTGGACATTTCTTCTGTTATTTAGATTGTAATATAATTTGGCAAATTATTCGTTTTAGTGGCCACGCTGAGACTGTTCCTGAAGTCTCAAATACAGCGAGAGTTTTTGGACCAACTTCTGCTGGGCACAATTAATGCCATACACTGTAGGAAGCCTCCACAGTGCTGTGAGTTTTGATAAAGACTGGGAAATCAGACAAATCACACAGCATCTGATGACAGAGGTCACTATCCAGGCTGAATTTCAATGTGCAATATTCAACTCTCCTGTGTGCTGAGGGCCCAAAAGTAATTGCACATCCCTGACATCTGTGTGCTTGTGACATTTCACATCTTGTTTTGAAGGGGCTCATCTGCCAAGCTTCATGAAAAATGTTTGCTTAATGTGAGTTCAATTACCAGTGGTGTCTTACAGTATAACATTCAAACATGAAGAGGGGGACTCAACTTCTCCCAAGAGGCACCCAATGTGCTGCAAATGAAACAAACACTATACCTAGCTTATACACCACTGAGCACACAGAACGGTAATTGGGTGGCTTTTTGAACATGAAAACCATCAACTCACTGTGTTGTAACAACCATCTGGGATAGGAGCAAAACAGATCTTTATTCACATGGAAGGATTAAAAATCAGACTGTAAAGAAGGGTATCTGCTAGGAGGGTAAAGATGAACACTGGGAAACCTAAATAAGAATGAGAAATATGGCTGCATTATTTCATTTATTATTTCAACTATTAGTCCAAACCAAATTCTGTGTGAAATCAGTCAGTTGTCAAAAACTCCTCCTGGTGTAACTGTGTCTTCTCCGGCTAGCTTATTTAAGTTCCCCAATCATATACCTACTTTGAGCCATCCACTTACTAAAAATGTCCACACTAAAAGAAACGTCCGCCTGTCTGTGCTGCCTGAAGTCAGTGACTTGACATAGTATTTGCAATCTGCAAAACCGACAATGGTTTAATGATAATATATACATATTATGTCTGAGGCACCACAAACTGGGCTAATGCTATTTCCAAGGTACTCTGGCTCTGGATTCCTCCTGTACGAAGGCAATAGCAGAAGTCATAAGTTGTTTTACTAACAATGAAATGCGCCCATTTAGTGTTGTGGAAAATACAAAATTCTAATGGATGACACTGCCTGAGGTAGACAAAAAGTCTGCAGCATTTCGGTAAATGATTCATTCTTCGACTTTCCAAAAATTACCCAGTGTGTCACTGCTCATGTTTAGGCTTTTTTCTGGTGTGGCTGAAGACGCACTGTGGAATTTCTAATTCAGAAACAGAACTGTTACTTTTTCTTATTTAGTTACTCAAACTTGTCAAAAATGTAAAATTCTATCAAATCTGAGCTGAATACACGTAATCGCCTTCAAATCAGCTAGCGCAGTGTACTGTATTGTTACAAATGTATTGCTTCTGTATCAGATGTCGACCATGTATCTTGATATTTAGATATGCGTCAAATTATCTGAGACACCCCTAGCATCGTCTGAAAATGTATGACAGTGGAAAGAGATTTAGTTTTCAGCCTGTCTCCACCTTCAATAATCACATAGCTGTGTACCTTCATTGGGCAGATGACAGTCAGTTCCACAACTTGCATGTGTTTGTGTGTGTATGTGAGGAGGTGGGGGTGGGGGGGTGTATATGATGAATCCATCACCCTGCCCCTTCCTGCATTAGCATTGCTAATGTGAGTAAGTGGTTTAGGAGTGGTGCCATGAGGAATACCAAGTTAATCTGGCTACCAGTGAATGTGTAGGGGTTGTCTGTAGTTAGATGGCTTCATGCTCACCCACACACACACTATCCTGAATGTCAATGAAGAACTGCCAACTACTCCGGTACTCCTTCATCTGGGGTCACACAGAGAGAGGGAGGGAACTAACTGCAAGCTGTGTGTGTGTGTGAGAGTCTGTTTCTGTGCCGAGTGTGTCGATGAAAGTGCTTGTTCATGCAGGTAGGTGTTTGTATGTGTCTGCTTCGGCTTGTGTGTGTACGTGTGTATGTCTATGTGTGCGCGCGCAGGATAGCAATGTGTTCCAGTGCTCGTTTTTGGAATGTGGCTGTTAAATAGACCTGGTGAGGTGTTGCATCCTTTATAGGGAAGGGTACAGAGGAGACTTGAGGGAAGCCAGCAGCGTCCCCCTATCGCCCTTGAGCGGGAAGCCTTCACGTTCCCTCTGCTCTTGCCATCATACCTGGAGGTGCACTGTGACACGGTCCCAGAAAGCCCAGATTGTCGCCTCTTTTCTGACAGCCCTTGAGTTTTTCGGCATCCATCACCTCTGACCCCCCCACTGGTGCCGCAAAGCATCTTCCCACAATGCAGCAGGGCAAGATGAATGAGCCTGTGTCGTAACACTCCACAGGGTGGCTGACAATCCCATGAGCCGCCACACTTAGCCTAAGCAACTTCTGGACTGCTGTGGTCTGATATTTCTAAAGTGATATATGGGATCTAAATACTGTGTGTTCTGCATATTGCCACGGAGCCACAAAATTTGCATAGATTTAATGCTGGGTGACTTTCATAACCCAAAAATTTTCATTTTAAAAAGTAGACCTGTCTTTAGGTGGACAATCTTCTATATAATATTAAAGCACTTTGATTTGTAGAAAACATGAAAGCAGCCTTTTACAAAAATCCTTGGACTGTACAAAGGATTCCCCCGGGGGATCAAGTCCCATACTCTTAAGGAGGTGTGTACTAAATATACACCCTGTCTAAATTGCAGAGCAGGCATGTTTCAACATCCTTTCAAAATCAAATGTAAGTTTGACCTATGTTCAGCTACAAGATTATGGTAATCTGTAGGATAAAACACGTAAAAGCAGTAGTGCCTTGTTTAGGTCTGACAGCTTCTTTGTGCTGAGAGCTATCCATATTGTAATCACCTTGATACACACCGTTCCCCAAGGAGAGAGAGATGTGGAGAAAGAGAAAGGTAGAGAGGCATAAAGAAAATGTATGTGCGTGAGAGACAGGGAATAGAGACTGTCTGAAGCTTAACTGCTTTGTCAGTTGACAGCTAATGTTGAAAATGATTGAAACTTGGTGAATTGCTCTGTCTGATACTGCTATAGGCTACTAACCCATGTGAAAGACGCTAGGCTAACATACTGTACTGCACACCTACATTGTATATAAAGCACTTTGTCTCTGTAGCTGTCTGAATCACTCTTTTCACCACAAGACCTGTATCTCTTAGTATATCCTCAGCACACCATATATCTACACATTTACATGTCTGCTGCCATATACATTGACCTTGTCTCACCATGTAGAGTGTATGTGAATGAAGTACAAGTGATTTCTAGATATAGCATCATGGCTGTCAGGAGGAGTCAGGGAGGTCAGCAGTCTGCATGCATTATTTAACAGAGAGGCGGACAGCAGGTTAGGACCTGGTGGAGGAAGACCTGACGCTCTGCAAGGCTCGGCTCAGTGCCAGCAGCAGTCGCCCTCCTCTGGCCAGAATCAGAAATGCGGGAGGTAATCTTATATTCAGTCGCTCCCTTATGTAAATAAAAACACATGGTTGTCAAGAGTCTAAAATAAAACTTGATTTGCAGCTCAGAAGCCATATTCAGCCTGATAGGAAGTTATATTAGAGAAGACTTTATATCATTAAAAATTAAGTAAAAATGTGAATTTTCAAAATGTATTTTGTTTTTATTTAATTTGATACTGGTCCTTAAGCTATGTCAATTATTTTATTTGACTGTGAATGTACATATGCAACTAGATGGTCATCCAGAATTCATATGTGCCTCTGGATTTAACGCATTTCTCCGGTGGCCCTGAAGGTCAAACACAACAACATTTCAGATTACAGTTAGGGAGGGACAACTCTTCCCTCCCTTTCAGAGACGGGTCAGATCACACCACTGCAACTTTTCCCTGCAACGTTCTCAAACAGTTTCTCCGGTTGATCCAATCTAGCACCACATTGAATAAACTCTGAATTGACATGGGTTCGGTCCAATCACAAACAAGAAGAGTTGTCCCTCCCTTTCCATAATCTGAAATGTCGTGTTTTGTGAAATGTCGTTGTGTTTTGGGGAATATTGTTGTGTTTTGACCTTTGGGGCCACCGTACTTTTCACTCGCCCTGACTGCTTTGAACTGCTAGCTTAGCTTAGCAGGGCTTCCGCAGATCCAGCACAGCACCCATGTCTCTAAAAATGATGTTAACATACAACTAACTTTCAACAGCAAATACGTTATGACAAACATAATGCCGGATTACTTTTTCTATCAACAAAATAAGAAAACATTTAACCTATCTGGTACGACACAAAATTTTGTTTCCTACAATATCCTTGCAGTACATTACCCGCTCGTATAACAAGCAAAGTATGAGGTAAAGTGAACTCCGGTCTCTTGTTTACCCCAAACACTATAACAGTGATCAACACTGTAAACTACTAGCTTACACGTAGAAACACGTCTACTCTCACTACTACTACGTGTTTCTACTACTACTACTACTACGCACACAGAGTAATAGTAGTAGTAAGGTAAAATGGATTTAGTGTTAGGTTACCATTTAATAAAATACATTTTGTTATCAGTGCTTATACAGTTATGTGTGCATGTAATATCCTGTTTGTTTTGACATTCCCCACAAAAGAGATGATGGCAGCTGATCAACAAGAGAAGCGGGGAGCTAAAATCACCCTCACATAAACTGATTAATTAGATCCATATGTCATCACAATGACTGTGCTGTGGGACTCGCACTTGTTGAAATTACAGAATGTGCTTTAAATGGAATAAATGAGGTCTGGATATTGCCTCCACATGTATCAAGTGAGGAAATGAGCAATATGTTGAAACTGGAGTTCTGAGGTTTCCAGCACAACTATTACCCAAATGGGAAGGAAAGCAAAATCTGTGTGCCCATAAATGATAGATTTCCACGTGACAATAGAGAAAGAAGATGACACTGCAAAGCAAGGCAGGCATTCTCATGTTTGGGATGGGCAAATAGAGGAAAGAGATGAAGGATAAGAATGAGAGAGGGTAGAATCACAAAAGAGGAGGAAAGGGAAAAGCAGAGGATCGCAGTGGCAAGATGGGATGAGTTGAGAGGAAGTATGTAAGAGAGGAAAAGTAATGGGTGAGACCAAAAGAGGTGGAAGAGACAAAGGGTGGGTTCGAGGGAGAGTTGGAGGGCCTTGGGGGTTGTTAGTTTTAATTGGGCCTCGGGCTCCGTGACACGCAGCGACAACATCAAAGGTCAGATATACATCAAGCACTGCTGGGAAATGTCGACCCGCGTAGGGAAGGGCCGCAGGGCAGAGAGAGGAAGAGAGACTGAGAAAGGCCACTGGAATAGATACATTTTAGAGGAAAAAGTAAGAACTTTTCTGGACTTTATAACAGATATGTTCTGCAGAGGGAGAGGTGGGTAAACATGATTGAATTTTATGAATATACGATATTCTATATTTTTCTTATTGACAACAAATCCCATGAAAAGACCAAACCAGCAATTAATTTATCCTACTCACGTATTTCCTGTGTAGCCAAAGCCTAATATATCTTATTCCTCTGTGCCATAGACGTCCATTGGGGATCCCAAAACAACTCTGAAAGTCCAACTGAAATCACATTTAGTCATAAAATAATATAGTAGTCTAAAATAATGTCATTGTATTTTTTTAAATGTACAGTTACTAGTTTTGTATTATCAAAATGCTGTTTAATGTGCTGCAGATGAGCAGCTAATTACCAGAGCAGCATTCCGTCGAATTAACGAAAAACTAGGGGGCGCCATCATGAAACCCAAAAATATAAAGTATACCTTTCTTTTGAAAGATTTACGGGTTCATTAGGAACAAATAAGCTTGGAGTTGATTGAGGCAGACATGGCAGGGAAGTGTCAAAGTTTTGGAGGTGAGAAAGTAAGCAGGGTTTGAACTTCTCTCTCAAGTTCTCTTTTTCATTCTTTACACGACTATTTCACTATGAATACCTTCCAGGAGAGACTGACAATATGCATCGTTATCCCCATTTTTAAAAAATCATTATCACATCTTGCCCCTCTCTATGACGGCCGGCTTTTCACCCCTCTTTCACAACAGCTATTAACACTTTTACCCTCCAACACGTTCAAATGTTCAAACGTTCTTGATCTTGATCGAACTTGATCTTCCTGAACATTGTTGGTTTTGGTCCTTTCTTGGGATTTGTTGACAGTAAGAAAATATAAAATAATGCCAGCCTTCTCTTTTAAAACAAGGAAATTACATTTGGATATTGGAAATCATAAAGGGTGTTGACCCACACCATAATAAATGATCACATACTACATGCTACTAAAAGCACACATTACCACTGTATTAGGCAATTTTACCAGCTTTTTCTGAGATGAATGGCATACCTTATAATTTTCCAAATCTCCTGACACTGGGTGCACATTGTATTTACTACTTGGCAAACTACAAAAATGCTATGTATCACAGAGCCACTAGAAGACCTTGGTGACCCATTTCCTGAGAGAACTGAATAAACTTAGCATGGCACTGGAATGGTGATTAACTCTGTTGTAGTTGTAATGATGGAAGCAATGACAGGTAATTGCTCTCAGGGAGATAGTGAAATAGTGTTAATTGACAATGGTTTCCTCAATTACTCTCATGTCAAAGTTATGAGATGTGAGAGTGTGTGTGTAGGAGGGATAGGTGTGTGTGTGTGTGTGTGCATAGTGTATACAGACAGGATAACATCAGGATTAACCCAAACTGACACCTTGTGATAGACTTCATGTCAGCCTCATCCTTGGCTTCATTACTCCCACTGACATACACAAAGAAATGCACAAACGCAAACATGTACACACACACACACACACACACACACACACACACACACACACACACACACCCTGCTGCTGTCTACTATGTAGCTTCATAGGATTGGCAGTGTGAGCACAGCAGGAAGAGGTGCTGGGGTTGTGAGGAATAGAGAGACAAGGCTGATTCTGCCTTTTATTCACTGCAATGAAATCAATCATTGCTCCCAGATGGGCCTATGATTTATGATTAGTGGGGGTTTTGGATTGTGTATATGAAAAAAGTACATGTTCTACACAATCCTGTGGAGCATTTGTGACAATGACATATGGTCATCGGTGTAACGTGACATTGATGGGCTCTGGTGTAAATTGTTTCCTTGGGTCCCTCACCACATCATATGAACACTGGCACTTTCCTATATATACATATATAGATATACATGTGTAAGCATGTCTGTCACATAGGACATAACTTCAAAAATGTCACTACCACAATGTCCTCTCCTGTAATTGTATTTGGTGATACAGAATGACAAAGCTGTGGACATCGTGGTAGTGATATTTTTGAAGTTATGTAATATGTGACAGTTCTGTATCACCAAATACAATTACAGTAGTTTAGTATTAGTATAGTATGCAGTTTTTTAGTGTGTATTGTTTACTGACTCATGAGTACTGCATTTCACATAATTATGCCCCTAATACGGCACACATTATGAAATGTGAGAAGCTAAAGAGACTGTGGCGACTGTGTGGGAAACACAGAGAAACAGATGTGGGATGTGACAAATGAGTCAACAGAATATTTGACAGCGTTAACTCCTGAACAGTCTATGCGCCACCCCTAGAGAGCCACAGCAGCACCCTGTGTCGGACGTGTGTGTAAATGTGTGCAGAAATTCTGTCTGTTGGTGCCCAAGGTAACCTACTTTACAATGAGATTTCTCAATGAGATGCTGGATGCAGGCCATTAAGCCATCAAAAACAAAACAAAAAGACAGACTGTGGACAGGGCGACTGACTTCACCAGTAAGAGATAACGTCAATAGCACAGATGCTGACACAACAGCTGCAGCATTTGTCCAGCTTTATTATAATTAACATCGATGTTCCGCTATCACACATAGCAGTGTGCAGTTCTCAGTGTTCTAGGTGCAGGGCAGCGTTTCCAACTTCTTTGCCTTCTGTCTGACCATGAGATGACACAGACAGAATTGCAGGCAGAGTGCACATTGGAGGGCATGAAACCCATCCATCTATATTTGAGTGTGTGTCTGTTGAGTCTAGTTCTGTTCCACCTGTTCAGGCTATAATGGAACACAGGAGCTAAAGATCAAGTCAGTATGGTGGGGATAAAAAAAGTTTAATATTAATATAATTAATAATAATAATAATAATAATAATAATAATATAACAAAATGTTTTCTTTGTAATTAGTAGAGACCTGTCAGTCTTACCTTAGGTTGATGAATATTTTGACATGCTCAATGTGTTATTTCTAATCAGCAATTTCTTCATACTGGAGATATATTCCACAGGATCCTTTCAGGTTTTGCTTCAGATCCTTCATACACAGAAGAACATTTTGAATTTGTTCCATCAGCCAAAAAGCAAAATATAAATATAACCATTCTGTCCTAGGAACATATTAACAGACAATATGGCAGCACATCTCACTGCATTACCCTGTAGCATGACAAAGACAAGTTAAAGAAGTGAGCTGTTTGCAAGAGTAAATATATATATAGTGTCCGTTGGCATAAACATCATAAACGTCAAAGCACAGGTAGTCTGTGCATTTCAGTGAAATGTGTGCATTTATGAATACCATGGATTGACAGGAGTACATTGTGTGAAAGCAACATTGCCTAGTCCATTGTAAAATTTTAAAGAGTTGAGCTTTTGATGGAGGGCAGGCCAACACCATCCACTGATGGACTTCATCATCCAATAAAATGTACACATGCTGCTTCAGAAAGGGTTGGAAACACACCAACAACAATTGGATCCAACTGTTTACAATACAGTATGTACTGTGAATGTGACAGAAGCCAAATGTCCTATGTGACTGCTGCCTTTGTGTATTACATTGTCTTGTGGCAGAGATAAACATTGCTCACTGAAAATGAGATAGACTCATTAACATGATAATTTAATCCTAGCACTGAAAATGAATGTGGTAATTAATTGCAGAAGCATTGTGGGTACAGACCAGCAGTGAGGCGTAAATTTCATCTGATATTAGTGGCACTTAAGCAATACATTTTTTTAAATTTTTTTTTCAAAATGAAACCAGGATTGGTCTTTGGCTGGATAAAGTTCTTCTGTTGAGAATTGCTGCGGTCGTCACTGGACTTTTTGGGGGAAGTGACATCCCGTAGAGCTAAGCAGGAATGTGAAATGCTTCTTGATATTTTTAGATTGATGTACAGTTGGTCATCTACATTTTAATTAGAATTCCACTTAATTTTACAGTCTTAAATACTAGTGTTTAATAGACTCAGGAGTTTAGTATTTCATTGAGACATTCAGACTATCTATTGCCTGATGACCTCAATCCCCAGGCTAGTCATAAAAGCAGAATGATGTAAAAAGGGGACATTGGATAAATCATACGTGGGACTGGATGTATTAAAAAGATTCATTTAAAAGCTCTTTTACTACTGAGTGTGACACTGAGGAGGTTTGTGGAGACCACTGTTTTGACCTCCGCAGCCATTGTGACGCAGGTCTTCCTGTCTCTGAGCATCTCCATCCCGACACCCTGCTGGGTGTCAGCAGCCACCTCGCAGCTGGAGACTCAAGTCAATGCATCGAGCACCAGCTGCTTTGTGACACTCTTGGTGCTTTCCAGCGGCACCCGTTTCCAGTGCAGAAGAGTAGGAGTGCGGTGCAGACAGAGGCGTCATGAGGCTGCTCAGGCAACAAACAAAGAAGATTAGCTGTGTTCCAGTCGTCAGCCAGGCTGCAGTGATCATCAGGGGAAAAGGAAGAGAAAATGAGTTTTGAAACCAAACAACAAAACCACATCTAAAGATGAGTACACCTCTGAGCCTATGGACTTACACTGATCTTAGCATGTTATGGCAATGCTAGAAATAAAGCAGCACAATTGTTTCATGATGTCATCTATTGCACCCAATCACAGTTTGTTTTTACGTCAAAGTGCTACCACTGCACAGTGACTTATGTGACATTTTCAATATGGCAGAGATTGGCTGTGTACAGCAGCAGTCGGTAGGGCTTCTCTGTTGAGTGTGTGTGTAGAAATAAGTTGTGAGCTCATATCCATTGTAGAAAACAATTAAGTAGTTAGAAAAGTGTGGCATACCACCACAACCACGAAACAACTCGAAAGCCTGTCTGACCACCTGATTTAACAGATGGATGAACACTGGATGTTTTTGTGATTGGTTTGGTTTTGTTTTTGCAAATTAGTTTCTCTTCTTTTGGGGGATTGTACTGCTTGTTAAAAAGTATAATCTTTGAAGAACTGAAGGGTGGGCATATTTTGATTAATTGAAAATTGAATGCCTTTATATTTATTCACCAATTGAATTCATTCATTTTATTGTTTTTTTGTAAATGTGGACTCAAAAGACAACAAATATAACCATTAAAAATGAATATTTATTATTTTAAACTCAAATGTTCTTGCTGATGTAAGCAGGGTGTCATTCTTTGATTTGTGGAATGAAAAATGTATTTGTCTTTTGTTATTCTGACATTGTTGAGGATTCATTACTGTATTTTTTGTGGTTACAGTCTTGCTTTTTGTGGCTTTGACTTGTGACTGATTTGACATGACAGTGTGTAATGAGAGAGACTTGACTGACCCAAAAACTGAGGACCTGAGATCCAACAAGACATCTGTCCACAATTGAGCAGAAATAACAACACACATTTACTGCACTGAAACATTTTGAGGTCTGGGATTTTACATAACAGTTTCTATGTTGTGATATTTTACTTTTGCTCCACTGCATTCAGAAGGAAATAATGGCTGTAGGTATTTTGATGAAGATAGATTTTTAAACATACAGGATAAGCTCATAAAATATGATGCATTGTTAAAATTTAAACTGCCCAATAGTATATATTGTCGTTAGGCCAACAACAACGTTGAAATGCATTGTACAGGTTATTGTATCATTAATCTAACGCTGAAAGCTACAACTCTTCAGAATGAGCATGAAGGATTTTGAACATTTTACCACTACAGTATTTGCATGATATAAAAGAGTGCAAGAGTATATCGTGGTAGTGATATTTAAATATAGGATATGAGTACTTTTTCTGCCACTGAGGCTGTGGATAAAGGGAACATAAATATTATTAAGTAGAGGTAGAGGAAGGCCTGTGCTCCAACATGTCTAAAGGTGATTTTAAGAAATGAAAAGAAGATTTATGCTCAAGTAAGAGGTATAGAAGACGAAGAGAGAAAAAAATACAAGACCAGGAACTAGAGGGCAGAGAAAGGCCAAACACCCCGGGCCTGAACTCATCTGACTGAAGTGGAGAAAAAATACAGAAATTTGTTTTAGTCCGAGTTTGGGAGGAAAGATAAAGGGAAGCTATAGATGAGACTAAACTGTCCCTCGTGCGGATTGACAGCTAGAGACACCTGGCTCACTCAACTTCCAATATTTCAATGTTTGAAATCTTTTCATTATTTGACATAAAAAGACTTCTCTCTGAAGTGTCAGTGTCAGTGTCAGACATCTTTATATAATATGAATTGAACCAGAAGAGCTTTGCATTCGCCTGATGTATCACAGTGGTATGTAACTCCGATGAAGATATAATAAACTGTCTGCCTACACATGCCCCAGACGCCGACACACATGCTCACACACACAAACCCATTCAACCCATTTTTGGCCTTTTTAAAAAAAAACAAAAAAAAAACACTCAGCAGCTCCAGTAGCACATGGCCTGTACACTGTAGGGATAGAATGGTAGCGGGCGAAATAACATGGTCATAGCTTATACTTACAGTTTCTTTTAAGGTCGGATTTGGGAAAGATTTAGAGGGATTCCAGAGAGGGCACAGAGATCTGACTGTCCTCTGGGTTTGTTTTGGTTCATATTCTTCTTTCACCCTTTCTACTCTCCCGTGCCTTCTTCACTAGTTTGGCTTCCTTCTCTTCTCCCTGCTGTAACTGACTTACTCTCTTTTTGAAAATAAGTCTACATGATTTCACTTTGCCCTTTTCCTTAGGCGCGATCACTGGGAGTTGCTTTGCGTTGGCTTGAACCATCATTTTTACACACGCAATCAGCCGGTCTCATAGTGTTGTTTTCGGCTGAAGCAGGCAGCTGTTTCAAGCTAAAAAGCTCTAAAAAAAAAACACTGTACACCATCTGCTCAGCACCAAATAGCTTAAGTTAGCAACAAGCTAGTGGATTTTCATTTAGCAGCTAAATCAGGTATTTCCCTCAGGAGTTCATAGAGACCCCAAACAGATCTAAAAGAGTAAATATTACACTGCAATTACATTTGCAAGGTGGCCAGAAGCACCACTCCAAATGAATGACAATGTTGCTCGGTATCTGCTGGATATATGAATAACCAATAGTTTGCTATCATGTTTGCCATATCAATTTAAAAGGTGATGATATATCAGTGTTGTGTTTACTACTTGCTTCTGCTGCCAAAATCATTTATTGCAGGTTTAAGTCTTGTTCTAATAAGAGTGATGATGTCAAACTTCCTGTCAGTGCTACCTTGGGAGTATTTTACACCTTGAAGTTATTTAAACTTTAACCCCACAGCTGACCAAGAAGTTTAAACATATAAAGTTCCCAGAGAGGCAACAGCAGTCTAAATTAAAGATAAGTGTGTACTGGTGTTTCTACAGCATGAATTTAACTTTAAAATGGTTATAAATTACATAAATCACATGATGACTCATAAGTGCTAAGCCCTCAGTGCAGACTCTAACCCAGCAGTGCGTTTAGACAGCCTTACCTGTCATCTTTCCTGCTCCATGATCCCTCTCCCATTCTACTTTTTACAGATTACCCCGCTTTCCTCCCTTTTCCTGTGGTTCCTTCCACAATACTGATCCCCTTTCCCATTTCGTCCATCACTCTTCATTGTTCACATGTCTGTGGAAGGTCAATTGATCTGGTTGGGAACTGTGGGAAATGTTTCAACTGATTGTTCATGACACACATGCACACGGTGTGTGTGCACACACAGACAATGGGCCCTTCACTTTATCAAGGGCGGAAGATAAACAACTCAGGATAGGGTGAGAGACAAGGTGGGGATGTTAAATGTGCTGCTCTAAATGTCTTCACACATCGCCTGTTAACTGGTGCTGAATAAGGTTATCTGTCCTTCTCAGGAAGATCCTGGTGTGTGTGTGTGTGTGTGTATGTGTGTGTGTGTGTGTGTGTGTGTGTGTGTGCTTGCACGGGTGCATATATGACCTTTGAAGACTTGCTGTGTTGGCAGTCCTTTTCTTTGCGACACAATCGACCAATTAATCAAGAGGTCAATCACACAGTTTTTTACAGTAATAGAGCATGTTTGATCTGAGTTAGAAAAACAGTGGAAAAAAACTGACAGGGAATTAAACAGCAGCAATAAGCATGCTATAATTTCATGTACCAAAGTACTAATCTGAATGAAAAATTTCTTCCCCAGCAAGACTACAATTGCAGCCTAAAAGTGGAAACGTTGGTGGAGGGGATTTAAATGCAAAGTGATCAGGAGCAACGATGAATGTGGAGATCCTTACAGTGAAGCAGAAATTGAGCAGAGCACTGACATTATAAATATAAACATATAATTGCGAAGGATTTCATGGATATTTGTTGCAGAGAGTAAAGTATGCCACTTGTGGGCCAAACTTTAATTGTCTGCCTGAACTAGCTCAAAAGTTTTGCTCCATTAATACCAGCACAAGTTTTGGTAGTAGTCCCTGCAGTATTAGCAGAACTAACAATAATAGTGATGTAGTACTAGCAACAGCTGCAATAGTAAATTTAGTAATAAAATAGTGTTCCTCCATGGACACGGTATTGCCCACTTTTGGGAGATAACTACACTGACCTGTGCTATTATCCGCTTGGTATCAGGGCCCACTGGAGCCAGCAGTGACAGTTTCCTCCAGGGCTGCAGCCAACATTTATTTTGATTATTGATATTGACATCTATGTTTCTACAATGTCAGAAAATAGTGAAAAATAGTGAAAAAATGTCTGTCATGGTATCAAATTCCTTGTTTTGTTAGTCCTGTTGGTAGTCCATTACCAACAGACCAAAACTCATTATCTCAGGTATTCAATTTACAATCATGTAAAACTGAAAAAAAAAGCAAATCCTCACATTTGAGAAACTAGAACCAGAGAATGTTTGGTATTTTTGACTGCTAATTGACTAAAGCAATTACAGTAATAGATTTTCCAAATTAGTCGACTACATTTTCTCTTGATTTACTAATTAATTAATCAGCTAATTGCTTCAGCTCTAGTCTCCTCCCTCAGTGTCATGTGCTTAACACATGTGTGGCTTAACATGTATAGTCATGCTGCTGACTAGAGACAAACACACCGTTTAAATGTCTCGCTATGTGAAGCACTCAGTAGCTTTGTAGCTTGTAACTGAATCTCTGTAGTTTGGAGCTTCACTCTTATGTTCCTGTTTGTACTTTCATCTAACGGATATTTGCCTCAGTGTCTCCTGATTGTTTTCCTACAGCCATATCAGAGCTGTTACTTCTGCTGCTTCACATTAAAAGTTTCCCACAGCTGAACCACTGTGAGGCTTTTATTGTGAAGTACCTATAGGAAATGCAATGTATTTATTTGTATCAGAGTTTTGTTAGCGGTGCTATGGTTTACTCTAAGAGCTATTTGGTTAGTGAATCACTATGATAAAAGAAGAAATAGCCAGTGAGCTAGTCAAATAATAATGATACAAAGTAGTCATAATAGCACTGGCAGTACTTGCTGTGACAGTAGCAGTAATGGTAGTAGTTGTAGAAGTAATAAATGTAGTACTAGTGGTGGTAGTTTGTGCTCTGAGGGGAATTCCCAGTGTTCTCTGCATGACATTGTTGGTTTGGCTCTAGAGGCCGAGAGAAGAGAGATGAGCAAGAAGGAGGTTAAAGTGGAAAAAAGTGACAGAGGGGGTCAGAGACAGGAAGAGAGGTAAGGATATCTGAGGATACAGAGAGAGGGGAACGGTTAGGGATGGACAAGGACAGAACGAGGACTGACTGCTTGGGTGCATGTGTGTCTACCTCTTCTGCTGTACATTTAGAAAGTGTCTGGCTTCAAGGTGACCTCTGTCACACATTTAGGGAGAGGGGGAGAGGGAGAATGGATATAGATGGATGGTTTCATGGCCTTTGCTGTACACTTGCCTGCAGGTCGGGCCAAGTTTTTTCTGGTGCTACAGAAAGATGGAAGGGAGGACAAGGACAATGCCCTGCTTCGGGGGAAAACGGGGTCATGTAAAGAGAGCAAAGTCATAATCCACTCTCCATCATTGGCTCACTAAGTGATACATCAGTATGTTAAGTGCAGACATATATTCATCTGCACTGCATTACAACCATACATAGACTAATCAAGTAACTGATTTGTGTGTTGGACTCTAGTGTCACAGTACACCTGAATTTTTCACTGACTGTTAAACGTCCGTCCCTCTGATGGATTACTGTACTGCGGATGTTAGTCTAAAAACACTAATCTGACTGTTTATAATGCAGGCTTTGGGAGACAATATAACCGTATTGCGGTAATGCGAAAGTGCAGTAGCATTACGAGCCAGCTTTATCATAATTACAAATCAACAAATTTGCAATCCATAGTTTCCAGATCTACATTCAGATGAAATATGAAACATTAAATTATAGTAATAGTGGAATTCTCTTATTTTCAGCCAGGGAATACATGTAGAGAGGTGGGTTTAAGATAGAGCATAAGGATTTAAAATAATAAGACTAAGAGGCTATAGCCATGCTAGGGGCTCTGTAAGGCTGTACTTACTGTAGGCACAGTGGGGCTTTGAGCTAAATAGTAACATCTAATGCTGATGCTGAACATGTAGCAGGTATAATGTTGATGTAATGTCATGAAAGTTAAGGGATCACCAAAGTTATTACAAGCCATCCTGGGGAGGACATGAATGTCTGTACTAAATTTCATGGCATTTCTCAATTCTTAAAAAGTAGTTTTTTGACACATTTCACTCAAAACCACAAATGTGAACCTCATGGTGGTGCTTGAGGAAAAGTCAGAGGTTCACTAAAGTCAGTAGGCTTCATCCTCTGGGAACCATGAATGTCTGCACAAAATTTATGGCAATCCATCAAATAGTTGTTGAGATATTTCAGTCTGGGCCAAAGTGGTGAACCGACCAACTGATTGGTCGACCTTGCCGTCCCTAGAGCCACACCGCTAGGGAGGCTAAAAATGACTGCATGGAGGAGAGGCTCTGGATTTTTCTTTCCGTTTTTTTGTCCAGACGTGACATTTGTTGTTGGAGCAGCTGATGACTGCACAGCCAAGCACTCCCAGTTTTGGCGATTTGTGGGTAAGGATACATCTAGATGTCTACAGTACAGTATTTTTGATGACTTTCAAAAGCTGTACAAAAGTTCCTACAATGAGATCCAGTTGCAACGACAGGTTGTTTACATCTGCCTACAACCTGAGTTAGTCTGTACACACAGATACTGAAATCTAAAGCTCCATCCAGCAATGTTTGAATACAAACATTGAATTTAAAGTACCTGTAATGTGAAAGGTTTGCAAGAACAGTTGAACCAAGTTAAAATCGTCCCTCACATTTTCAGATCCATGCAGTTTTCAGTCATTTGTAGGTCATTTGGTTCATTTGTTATTGTAAGTACTTCATTGTTGCTATGAGTATGTGTTGTCGTGTCTTGTACTTTTTGCTACTTAATGCAACTTTGCTACAACAAAAAACACGAGTTCTGCATTGCTCAGGAGTTGCCAAGGCCAAGTATTCTCTTGAGAGCTGACATTTATCACATTCTGCATTTCTCCCTTTTTTTCCCTCCCTCTCTTTATCTTTCGGGCTTGTCCTCATATCACTCCTTTTCTCACTCCAAACCAACAATGGATGTTCAAAGCCTCACCATGCAGGAAGTCTCCCCTCCTGTCTGCCCCTCCATCCTTCCACAGACAGCAGATAACAATCCATAGGTTCTCCACCCTTCTCCTTCTCTCCACTATTATTTCTTTTTATGCTCCCTATTTTCTTAGTTTGTCCATTCTGTCACTATTCAAGAAGTCATATCATTAGTAATATTAAGGTCATCATTAGCTCGCACATTGTCTTGGCTTAGAAAAGGTGAAAGGGCCCATGGCAATGAAAATGGGGGAAAAGGCCCAATGCTGCTTCCTCGTCACATGCCTTCCTCTCTTTCTGATAGCTCAGTGTTTTTGCACCTTGCATTAGTCAGATGATTCCAAAACTTTCTCTGAAGGCCAAGGGACAAAAAAAAATGTCTTGCATGAGCCAGATGCTTGGTACTGGCTTGGCTAGACAGACAGACAGGTAGACAGACAGATGACTAAATAGATGGACAAAATAGGAATCGAGAAGAAAAAAAATAGGTAAAGACAGGACACAAGGGATGAGTGTAATACAGCTGTGAGTTGTGTGTGTTCTCACTATCCATCAGCTTATGGTTTACACAGGCTTTTGTAATGCATCAGTGCCCTCAGCCTGTCATAGCTTAGCAGCGTGCCTGCCCTTAAATATATGAAAATCTGCTCCCTTCGAGCGTGCAAATCAGCATTTTTGGAACACACGCACGGGCAGACACAGACGCATGCAAACACACACCCAACATTTCAGCCGTACAGAGATGCACATTCACACGCTCACAGCATTACACACACCATGCCGCGCACATCCTGAAAGTCACATTGCGATGGCTTGAAATGCCTTTTATGCAGATTGAGTACAAGCCCTCAGCTGATCAGAATCTAGCCTTGAATTTGATATGCGACTGAAAGGAGCAATGTCAGTCCAGCTGGGCGAGAGCCCTGTCAGCCCACACAGCTGCCACTCTAGCCAATGATAGGCAAAGCAACTGCCTTTCATTCTGTCTGAGAATGTTACTTACTCCACATGTGTTAATATTCCTGCATTTCTATCCTTGTACTTAGCAAATGACCTCATATGGACTGAAAGATGAAGAAAATCCTCCAAAGTTAAGCCATTTTACCAGTTCTAACTCATTTTTGGGCGATTAGAAGTTGGATTTAGGGTTACATTGAGGGATGAAGGATTTGAAGATCTAATACACTCAATGTTCCAGTGCAAAAATATGTGTATGGGTATAGGCTAACATATTTACACACATGCACACCCACAAACATGCCAGGTATGCCCCGTCTCTAGTAAGAGATGACACTTGCTCGCAGCTCAGCCTCTAAATTTTGTCCCATGGCAGCAGGTGTTGGGACACATACCCCTCACACACTCATGCTCTTGACAGAGTGATGACAAGGCCTACGCAGCAATATGCAGCTCACTTGTGTGTAAGACCCTCTTTGATATTCTGTGCATGACTGCTGGCTGAGGTTAGCAAGCGGATCACATCTATTACCTTGCTAATTCTACAGCTTGGCCTTTGCATAATAAGATGCATTTTCTCTGAGAGAGTGAAAGTGAGAGAGAGGGAGAGAGAGAAAATAAGAAAGCAGGCGAGAGGGAGAGATAAGGAGAGAAAAGAGAAAGGGTAAGTAATCAAAACATGTTGGCAATGACTTAATGAGTGAACCTCGCCATTGTAATACTGGCCTCAGATGGTAATTGGGTTAATGAAAGTGTTTTTCAATGCTTTGACTCCTGCCTGATGACAAATGTCATGAAATTTTTTTCCTCTCATTTGCACCATCCTCCACTGATACATTAACCCCCGCTGCATGTGCCAAACTAATGTTTATATATGATTATATCCGAGGACCCAGTTTCTTGTTAATAATCATGTTAATTGTGGGTTACAGTTTCACCATTGTTTTTCTCCAGTTTGAGTTTCTTGAAAGTAATCTTTTAATTAGTGGTAATTTGAGTTGAGTGTGAATTCATTTAAAATTGGGATGGAAAATTGTATGTTATTAATGTTCTCAGCATCTGCCAAGGTACACCTAAAAACAAGAGATTGTTAACTTGTGACCCTAAATTGCTACTTGTAAAATTGATTTCTCACAAAAAGAAAAGATTAATCCCAAATTTTATGCTACCACAATTTTTTTTATCCTTTGACTCATCCTAATTTTGCCAGACAATTACACAAATTTGTTCTTGGTATCTCAGAAAGGCAAGTGTTTGCAAAATGCCTGCCATGTCATATTATTGTAGAATTAAAATGACCAAGACAGAACAATTCATGCCAGTGATGTTTAGTTTGTAGCCATTCTTAATTACCTAGCTCTACTTACTTATCCATCCAACTTTTAAAGGCACTTATTCTGATCACAACCGAGGTGCCAGGAAGGTACAGCCCAAATGTCTTTTTCCCCAGCAAATTTCTTGAGCTCCACCTGGGGAATATCAAGCAACCTTGAGCTTTAAGATCTAGTCCCTCCAGCATTTAGGTGTATCCTTGGATCTCCTCAGTTGTGCTCAGAACATTTCCCAAGGACGGTAACTAGGAAGCATTTCTTTCATACTAGTATGCAAACTACTTCAACTCAGTCCTCTCAGTGTGAAGGATCACCAGCTCTAAGCAGAGATCTTCCCCAATCGCTGTCTCCAGAACAGAGTGAGGACAGCCACCTCGCAAAAAAATTTAATCTAAGCTGCTTCAAAATTCATTCTTCTGATCACTACAAAGTTCATGACCATAGATAAGGGTTGGAAGGAAAAATGCTTTGCTGTATCGCTCAACTCTCTTTTTATAACCATAGCACAGTATGACCAGAAGCCAGTCTCCCCATCCTTGTTGCCATCTCTTGCCAAAACACCTGACCCACTCCATTTGGAGCCCAATAATTAGGTGACCATGGTTGTTATCCTTCTCCAGATCTACAAAACACATGAAGGCTGGACTAACACATTCCCATGACACCTTAATTATTGGTGAGACAGTAAAAAAGTTCCATCTCTAGGGCAAAATTCACATTTGTCCTTCTGAATCTCATATAATCAGTCTTCTTCTAGGTCCCTGTCGTACATTAGGTTTTCCCAGGGAAGCTGAGCAGCGTGATTCTACAGTAGTTGGAACACACCCTCCAGTTCTCCTCCACACAGTCCAAGGGCACTGTTGCCCAGATCCAGGCGACTTGTCAAGCATAGCCCAACGATATCCAAAACCTTTAGCTGGTCAGGGTGACATAGTTACTTGGTATCTTTCAAGTCACTAATGTATTAAACATGAGTACCACATACATTTCATTTTCAACTGAAAGTGACACTCTTTGGCGGGTATACTTGCAGGAGGGCTGCATTATGAGAAGCTCCCCTACTCACCCTCCTTTCATCTTAATACATGTATCATGTTACGGTTGCTTGGATGGATGCACAGTTGCATGTGCACACATAGCATCACAGTGCTCTATATCCTCATTACCATTCTGTAGTGCCCTTCAGTGGAGTGTTTGCTATAGGAACAATTCATAGATTACAGTCTGATTATCACTTGGTTACCACAGATACTGTGCCCTATTTTTTGCTGGTAGCTAACAGAGTAGTCATCGCCAAGGCCAACTCATCCTCCATGCACCATCACAAGATCAAAGAAGTGCAAAGAAAAGTAGTATGAGTGAAAGAACATCTTTTTTTTCAGAGCAGCTTGCTATTCTTTTCACCTAGGCGAGCACGAGGCCTCAGTGGCTGTGGTTTTGCAAATCTAGTGCGAAACATTTTGTAACAAAAATGGTGGAGTGGGTTGAGACTGGCCTCCTCTAAACAACATGATGAAAAACAAAGGGAGAGGCAGACAATAGTATAAAAGCAGGGGCAAAGAAACCATACCTATTTGATGGTGAAAAGAAGTTACCAGACATGCAAAGTTGCTAAAGCAGAAACCTTGAAAAGTGAACATTTTCATCAGCAGGACATAAAGAAAGGGGTAGGGGAAGAATGGCGGCAAAAACAACCATGACGAAGAAGGTAAATGAGGTTCAAATGAGTTTATGTTTCATATGGTGCATTCATTTGAGGCCTTGTACGAGGACTGCAGTCTGGACTGCTTGTGTGAAAGGTATTTGTAGACGAGCAGGCAAATACGGATGTTGGTGTTATTGTGATACGAAGCCTTGACACCCGCTGGTCCGCCTTGGTTTGTGAGCATGATATAAAAAAAAAAAAAAAAAAAACTTCAGGAGCAAATGAAAATTTCATGGCCCAGTGCCTCCATAGCTCTTCCATTTCGAATCCCCACCCTCAAAAAATAATCATGTTCTTGGAGAGGAAAAGGTTCGGGAACATTTTTTCTCACCCTCTCTCTTTGCCTGTACTTCTTTCTCTCCCTCTCAGTCCGTCTCATACACACACACAGTCAAACTATGATCCTTAACAATCTCATGCAAAGGAAATTAAACACTACTCCCTTTGCACATTTTTCTCTTGCACTGTCCAATTATGCACACTACATCTCTTGTAACAGTTTTAAAAGGGATGCTTATTTGTTCTGTATCTAAATAGCTCTGTGTGAGAGCAATTTTGATGCCATTTCATGCTCCAAACAAGAATATTGAGGGTTCAAATGCACTTTGCTCGTGTCTCTTTTTTCTAAATTTTAAAGTTTCATGGTCATGGTTTGACAGACTGGAAAGCAGAGAGCATACAAAATAAATAATAGGTCCCTATACAAGTCTGAGCGAGATAGCGGCACAGTTAGAAAACAAAGGCGGGAAAGAAAGCCTGAGAAACAAAGACATACACTGCAAGAAAGTTTTAAAAGAGAGACTGAATATGATTTTAAAAAAATGTAGGAGCACGGTTTTAGCAGAGGGTAAATGCATGTAAATCCAGAATACTGCTCTTTTATATACTACTGCACTTTTATTGTTGTAATTTATGGGAATGCTTATTGTGTCCTCCACTGGATTACAGTATGTGAGCGCAGGGCAGCCATTTACCCAACCCTTTGGCCACATAAGAACTATATTGGCCGAATGTGGCTTTCTACCATATCTGTGCATGGAAACTATGGTATGGTTAAGATTAGGGTAGCTTGTGGTTAGGGCAAATAAAATATGGTTAAGTTATGGTTAAGGTTAGGCAATATAAACACTTGTTGACGTTAAGGGAAAGATCACAAATGTTCATTGCAGGTCTGTGACAGAAGGGAATCTCCGGTCTCCTGCATCAAAGTCGGACTCGCTAAATGCCCATCCACCACCCCAACCCCTCCACCTTACCTTCTGCCAAGCTACATATAGGGCATATATTTTTTTATTCTAGTAGGTGCAAACTAGTTTCTTTGAAAAATAGTACATATACAGTACATATAGCATGTTTGTTCATTTTGTTTTTGGTTTGTTCTAACACCTATAGATCTAAATACCCACAAAAACCCTTAAAACTGAATGTCAGCACTTTGACATTAGTCATTGGTTCATTTCATATCCAATGTACTGGACTACAGGACTGGGCCTAGAACACAGTTTTAGGGTTTAGTCACTCTTTTAGTTAACACTACAGTCTTGATTATGAGTGAGGAATTTGGTAAATTGAAAAATAGTTTTAAGTGAAGCTTATTCTTTTGTCACAACTTGCCCAAAAGACTGGTGCTAAAATGTTTGTGACAATTACACTCATGTCCTGCAATTTTAGAGGTGCAGGTGTGTTGAGTATGCATGAGCACATGTGGATAAACTACACATTAATTGTCAGTAGTCAAAGGTCTGAACCCACCAGGTTTGAAATGGGCTTTTCTTGCAGTTGAGGAGGACAATATTGGCTGAGAGAGCGTGGAAAACGGGACTAAGAAGAGAGGACAAAGGAGACATGTCTAATATGTGAACCAAAGCAAACAGGCTAGTGTTTAATCCCATCACGACCTTTTAAATGAAGGAAGAAAAAATAAATATCACACATGAATGCCTGACTTAAACTTCTTTATATTTTACTGAACATACTCTAACTTCATCATAATAGCTTAAATCATCCTTTTCAACAGTGGAATCAGGTTATCTGCAGTGAAGTCATGTATTTGTCCTTGACTTATCAAGTGAGACTGACTGATTCCAAGCAATCATTAGCTCCTATTGATCACATTGATCTGATGCTCACCTCACTTACATTATCTGACCTCTGAAGAGTTTAAGTCTGAGCTTCCTGTCTGGTTCTGTAACTGCTTCTCTGCAAGAAACACTGCTACAGCACTAGCCCTCGGAAGCCCGCAGTATGTCAGCGCCCGTCTTTTATGTTTCTATTCTTCCGTTTAAAAAGCAAAATGCTAACAAGCAGGAAAAAAGGGAGACATGGAGAGAATACTACTGACTACACAAGAAACAACAAAAGAAGACAAGACAAGAGGGGAGAAGAGTAGAAGAGAAACTGACAGAATAAGACTGTCCGCATGAACAAATCAATTCAGATCTCCTCGTCGTCTCTTTAAAGCCAGCTAAATTTCTACAGCGAGGCAAGCAAGGGACATCAGGGAGACGGATACAGTGATCCACTCAGCCTGAAAATGACCAGCAAGACTGGCCTGACAGAACCAGTGAAACAAAATAACAAAGAGTCAATATGGGGCCAAATGTACGTAAGATTGACATTTAGGCTGTAGAAAACTGAAATGTACCACATACAGAGATACATAACAGAGATGAACAGAATGAGGAATCTAGTCACGACATCCTTCCTTATTTTTACAGTTATTTACTTAAAGTATAATATACTTCCTAGATATACTTCCTTGGTATTAACACTGAGTGACCTATGACAAAGAAGTCCTCATGACTAATGGAAGATCAAGTGGGTGTTTGTAAACCAGTGCAAGTTTAGAACACACTGAGCATCAGTGTTGAGCCAGTTACCTACCGTTTGCTGGAATTTACTGACCAGCGACTGCTAGCTTAGTTCCAGTGAGACAACTTTGGAGCTACTGGATGGCATATTCCTCCTCTTTTGATGGAAGCACTAGCCCGCCAAGATAACATGACCCAGAACAGATGTCAGAGACAAAACTGATTCACATCTCTCGTCCAACAGCAAATACATTGTAACTAAGTTACATAAATATAACGGATTACTGCTGAGCACTGCAGTGCATACCTGTGGCCTTGTGAGCCAAATTCATGCAAAAGAGAACATTCTTGGCAGATTACTTTGTAGCATATATCTGCTGTTTACCTTGTGATCGTGGCAACAAAATATAACACCACTACTGCTGTGGTAACTTTGCAGAGCAGTAAAATCCAATATCATAATATTATAAAACTACTGCAATGTTTTGGCATCAGATAAACCTTCAAACTCACGAATCTATTACTCAAACTGAAGTTTTTGGATTGTAAAACAGCACGTCCCCAAATCCCCACCAATGCAGCCCCTTGCATTGAACAAACTACAAACTTTTTACAGCCACCTCTCAAGTCTACAGGGGGTGAGCGTTTGATACGCCTAAGATTTTAAGTTTCCTGTAGCTGTAAATTGAGTACATTTTGATTAGATGTTTTGGTGGGAAATAATATGAGAAACAGGGACCTTGGCATACCTAAGGGTTTAGGCTATGTGACACCCCTCTGTGAACAGGAAGAAATAGCTTGGGAAATTTGGATAGATGGAGGGAAGCAGGGCATTTCTACAAAGGCAACCAACCACTGTATCATTACTACATGAAAGTGAGAGCCTTGTTAAAGGTTGCCGTCTGCTACATGCCTCAGTAGTCCTCGTGCTCTTAATCCCCCCTGCTGGGCTAGTAAATTCCCCTTTAATTAGAATGCAAATACCACTAATAAGGTTAATATACCAAGACTTGTTTTTCTGTGACCAAGGCATACAATGGGAAGGAAATGAAATGATCCAAGAAATTGAGCTGAGGTTCACAAATGTCACGTATAAGGCAGAAGTGGATATGTGTGTTCTCTTTATAGTCATTGTCAACAATCTTCTCTATTGTTTTCTTATTGGAGATTAAAGTGAGAGTAATAAAGTGAGAGTAAGGAAGCTTAATGGGGGGGTGGGGGGTGGGCAGAGAGCAAGAGCACCAACAGGAAACAAAGAGAAATTTTAACATCACTAATGACTAAAGGCAATAAAACCAATAGTGGTCCATCAGCAGTAAAATATAGCCCACAGGAAGGTTATGCTCATTTTCTTCTGTGTCTGTATGTCTGCATTCATGTACGTGTGTGTGTGTGTGTGTGTGTGTGTGGGGTTGGTGAGTGCATTCTGCCACGCCTTCTAATACTGTTGATTTTGTTTTCTCTCCTGGAAATAAAGGCACATCAGGCTCCTTAAGTGTGATGGGATGTCATATTAGGATGTTTTGGTGCAGATGGAGGAGGCCTAGAAGAGGGTGTGAAGAGTGCTGTCGGGAGGAGAGAAAGTTTGAAGTGATGTTTCAAGACCCATTACTGACTGCTTGATGAAGGAAATATGGGTAGCGCACGTATCAGCAGAATGACACCTGTGAAATTAGAGTGGCAACAGGGTAAACAGTGACTCATGGCCCATGTAAGGCTCATACAGAAAGAAATCGCTGAAGCAGAGTGCATTGTGCAACAAGGTTACCCTCACCTTCATGAAACTTTAAGGAGGCATCAATGTTTAAAATATGAGTTTTACGGCAAGCGATTACTCCTAAATAAATGCAAAGCTTTGTCAGCCAAATGTTGCACCAATCAAAGCTAATGTCGTCAAGTTGCCAGATTGTTTCCCCCTCCTAACCCCCTCTTGTCTGCTTGACACTTTTCCCAGATTGATGTGTGTGTTGCAAGGTAATATCTTTTAATCGTGGGTCAGATATATAACCCAGCCAATCCTTTTTTTATTTGATATCCTTGTCATGATTGATAGATATCATCAAAATTAAAGGCTCAACTTTGAGGTCAGGAAGAGTGATTTGCTGTCAGCGCTTCTTTAATAGTGAGAGGAGAGCCGGAGAGTCGTTTCTCTTTGGGGACAGTGAGAGAAAGAAGAGGGGGTGGAGGAGAGGGAAAAGGAGGGAGGGATGGTGGAGAATGAGAAAGGTGGAGGAGAGCGTCTTATGAGGTTATTAGGTTTTAATCAATATGGTATATGGCCAGAAGATGATTGGAAAACAAACCTAATCTGGGAAGCAATACGTCTCTCATTCATCTCCCTGGCTGTCTCTCTGGTGGATCCGCCTGGCTCCCATTGCCACCTTTTCCATTCAATACACATCACAGCGAATGTCGGGTTCCTGTACATAACAGCCACTTAAACGAAGCAAACAAACAAACAAGCCTCTGGAACATCTGAGAACCTTGCAGTTGATGTGAAGTTGTGGCTTCTATAGTTTTGTTTATTAACCCACATAAAAGAATTTTAAATCCTGAAACCCTCTTAGAGGGTGGGGGTCGTTGTTGAAGACATTCAGGGCCTGATTTACTCAGGCTTTTGCGTCAGTCTTTTGAGCAGAAATGTGACGCATTCTGCTCCAGACACATGTCCCTCCAGACACATGGAAAGCTAAAGTCACAGCTTGGGTGTCGTTTTAGCATGTGTTTGCAAGGTGCACCTCTCTCGCCAATAATAGGTGGAGGCATGTTAACAGAAGTTGATGCATTGCACTGGATTTACCGAGGTCAGTTGTGTGTGGCATAATCTCCTACACCTGAGCAAAAACTGTTTGTGTTCATGTTTAGGCTAATGTTTTCACAGGGTGTGGGCTGTCCCTTCTCCTGTTTGCATTCATAGAGAACGTATCAGGGTGTTGCTGGGACGTGAAGAGCATGAGACCTGGTGGCATTTTGGCTGTTTTGGGAATGATGTTGAACGTTAATCTTCACGAGTCAACAAACGACTACATGAAGATTTAAGAGAATGTTCATTAGTTGCACTAGCTGCAGCAATGGCAGATTTTTTAGAGTAGCATTGTAATAAACAGTGGTACATAAGAAGATTACTGTCAAAGCAAAGCAATGGTCCTGATTTACGGGTTGATTTTTGTTTTCACAGACAGAAAGAACACTACTGTGGATACAAGATGAGGTTTGTTTGCCTGATGGTGATGACTTCCTCCATGCTGAGAGAAGTCAGATGAGAAGCTTTGCTGGTAAGGATACCCCCTGGGTAGAAACCCGAGGGCGGAATCAAAGACACACTGGAGGGACTACATCTCCCATCTGGCCTGGGAGTGCTTGGAGTTCCCCCAGGAGCTAGGAGGGAATTGCCCGGAAAAATAATGTCTGGGCTGCTCTGCTCACCTTTCTGCAACTGTAGCCCTTAATGAATATTCAATATGGATAATCAAGTGGAAGCACAAATCGCCAACTACAGCTTGCAGGATCTATAATTATACCTTCAAAATTATAATTTTTACAGACATACTTGTTGCTAATTAGCAATAACAAGCAATTTTGCAAAGCTGTGTTAGCATACAGTACTTGTACCCCATTTAACACTGGTGCCTGAAACAATATAAAATGTATGTTTATTTATATGATCGAGATGAAATTTATTATGGAGACTTGACAGCATGGAATGATTGGGTTTTCTTTTGTGAATGTTTTCTTGATATAAACATGACACCAGGTTCAAATGCCACCATCAGGTTGGTTCTCGGATGCTTTTTACAGATACACACACACACACACACACACACACACACACACGCCTGAGTGGATAGAGTCACTCATGCATAAACAGGGCGCACTGCTGCATGTACATTAAATCAGTTTTGCTCCTGCCATCTTTTCATCAACAGGCCTGTAGATCACACAAGATGTATTTCTACACAGCATGAAATGGTATCACATTGTACATGGCATTGGGGAGATTTGTTTAATGCATAATACATAGCAAGAAATCTGGTGCCTGGTGTATGTGTAGGTATATGTTTTTTAATGTTTGATTTTTCCAGGTCAGGCGGGCTAAACACACAAGCTCTTTTCCCATCAACACTCTGCTTTAAATGTATGCAGTCTTACCCGTTCACACCTGGCTGGTACAAGACTAACACTCACAATGAAGCAGTTGGGGGTACAGTCCCTGGCCTAAGGGGACCTCAGTGGGGGTTGTTTAGGGAAGGGGGAGCATTCAATAACTTTAACCCTGCTATTTTCCCCCTGTACACCAGTGTGTTACATCAGCATGTTATTGTGCACAGATACGAATGTGACAGTGCCCTTTTCCTCGCAAACTGCCACCACATCACCCCTTGGTCTTTTCACATTGTAACAGAGCCCAGGAGAAGGATGAACACAGAATGACTAAATATTTCAGCAGAGCAGATGGCCAGGACTTTGTCAGTACTCATGGCAAAATGGAAGAAAATCCAGACACTGGAATCTAAGCTCCCAGCAAGTTCATTGCAACATTTTGACCAACAGGGAATTGGTGAGTAGCCTTGCAGAAGTTATACAGTAGAAAATAGTGGACATTTTTAGGAAGATTTAGCTCAAAAACTTCCCACTAGGATCTATTGGCAGACACACCTTATGGAAGAGGAATGTAGATCATTGCCACAACAAGATTGAAATAAGAATATGTTTTGTGTTCTAATTTGTCAAAGGTTATTCTACGTGACCGTTCGCTAAGCCCCACCCCCCTTAGTTAATGTTGCTATGCCTGTCAAGCTTTCCATTCTTGCGCAACACATATGCCATAATAAACTCACTAAAATCTGTTCAGTCTTAACATAGCAAAAAAAGTGTTCACACCACAAACAGGCATTAAAGTGCGTGTATGCAGTAAAAGAGTATCCCACAGCTGGCTGGGCTGGTAGAGACTCAAGACGCTGTCTGAAAATGCAGGGGGATTCTCGACTGCTAATCGATAGCCCCAATTTACATGGTTTCACAAACACAACAGACTCAGTTTCCTGCAATCCAATATGAATTTTGCACAAGACTACAATTCCACACTGGGGAATGTCATGGAGCCTCATCCTTGCTCACTCTGGAACTGCAGGAAAACTCAGGAAAAACAGTCTTTAGAATGTGACGCTTACTTGTCTTCTAATTACCCCAATCCGCCCCAACTGTGGAGTTCAGCTTCAAGCTGGCAGACCCAGGAGAGAGCAGGGAGAGAGAGAGCAGGTGATGAGTGTAAGCATAGGATATATTCGCAAGAAAAACCTCACCCAGCTGCACCCCTTACACTTGGACAAGCAAGACCCAGGCTAGATGTCTCCTTTATTGTTCATCATTCAAACAGTATGTTTCACTTTTAACGTTTGAGAAAAGTCTTTCAGGATAAAGACTAATGTGTTTGGCCAACGTAACACTTGGGTTGCTGGAGCATTAAAGGTGGGGTAGGCAGTATTTTTTGGCGTCATTGGGCAAAAATCCCATAATAACCGTCCAGCATACTGTAATTCAAGTGGTCTGAGAGAAAACTTCTACTTCTGCCCCTCCTCTTGGCTCTGTTTTCAGGCTTCAGAAAATCTATCTCGTGACGGGAGACTTTGACCAATCATAGGTTATTTCAGACAGATGGTGCGTTCGTATTGGCTGAGCTACAAATGCAGATGCGCGTGCACGTACCTTCAGACGGTGAAAGCCTGATTCATTGGCGGTAATACCTGCTGGAAATGATGCAACTATAGTACAAAACAACACGTCCCGGCTCCACACGGAGCTTTGGGCTCATTATGTTTGATGCCATGGTGCTCGTATCGACGTGGCAAAGAGGCATGATGACAAACAGTGGGGAATAACTTTTGAGGGGGGGCAGTGGCGTGTGTGTGGTGTACTAGCCTCTCATCGAGCTGCTGGACGGCGTTGCAGCTGCCTCTGAAGCCTGGGGCGCTCTGCTCTGCGGCCGCGAAGCGCTGGAGGGGCGTCTTTGAAAAGACAAGCCGCGGCGGGAGAGACCGCGGCCTCGGTGAGGCTCACGCCGTGGAGAGTGAGCACTACGAGGGATAAGGTTTCGCAGGGTAACCGACTCTTGAGGCTGCCGGTCGAAGTTGTGGCAGCAGAGAGAGGTGGAAGGTTTTGCATAGGTTGCACAGATTTTGCCTACCCCAGCTTTAANGCTCGTATCGACGTGGCAAAGAGGCATGATGACAAACAGTGGGGAATAACTTTTGAGGGGGGGCAGTGGCGTGTGTGTGGTGTACTAGCCTCTCATCGAGCTGCTGGACGGCGTTGCAGCTGCCTCTGAAGCCTGGGGCGCTCTGCTCTGCGGCCGCGAAGCGCTGGAGGGGCGTCTTTGAAAAGACAAGCCGCGGCGGGAGAGACCGCGGCCTCGGTGAGGCTCACGCCGTGGAGAGTGAGCACTACGAGGGATAAGGTTTCGCAGGGGAAGCGATTCCTTCTGCTGCTGGTCAAAGTTGTGGGTTTGGTGGGAGGGGCTTAGCGGAGTGATACAAGGCAGCAGAGAGAGGCGGAAGGTTTTGCATAGGGTGAACAGATTTTGCCTACCCCAGCTTTAACTTTCTCAAATCCAATAAACAACAGGTCCGTACTGTCTGGTCTAGCATCCACAGTGGTGAAATACTATACAGTGGATGCACTATCGTGAAAATAATGCAGTGAAATGCTCCTTAACCTTAGAACTAATGCTATCTTACTACTGTAGATACTTAGCCAAACATGCTAATAAGTTAGAGCAGATAAACACACACACTGTTTAATCCATTCCTTACACTTTCCTGTTGTATTTTTGGTTTTGTAAAAGCCATGTGCAGAAATCCACAGCTCGACAGCCCTGTCAATACTTACCATTACTAAGCTCTGATTGGACAATTGCTATTTGGGAGAGGGATTTAGCGACTGGCCAATTATGATCTACTTTTTACGACTCACTTGATACCCCTAACCCAGGGAAACGTCTACTGAGCCTTGCTAGACCACAGTGAGTTATGAGACCACTGAGACCACAATGGGCTGGGCCTTGCAGGTTAGTATGCGAGGTAAAGACAGATAAAGACATCACAATTAGTAAAAAAAATTAATGTTATACAGTTTTTTTTAAAAACACTCAGAGGTGAACTATAAACGGCAATTATTAACATTTTAAATATTGTTTCATTTTGCTGTGATGTTTGCCTCTTTCTGCTCCTGATCTGGACGGGAGGTACACACATCTACTTATATTTTACAGCACTTTGTTGATGCCTTCTCCATTTAAATTAAAAATGAAATATTCATTAAAGAAACACATTGCCTCTTTTGCTCATCTCAAAGCCCTGGATAAAGAGTATGTAGGAGAGAGAATGAGTATGTTTGGGAACCAGAGCAGTGAATTAGCACCAAGCTGAAAGCCAAGTCTCCTCAGGCTTTAAGGAGGAAAGCAGTGGAACACAAAAATGGTTTGTACCCAGTTGTGGTCAGGATGACACTTTAATGATGTCCTTTCTGCTTTCCCTCTTTGGAGGTGCTAATGTAATAATACCAGAACAGGATGTTCAATTACACTGAATTGAGTTCCTTGAATCTTAAATCTCATTCTGTGCATCCCTGAAAGGATAACTCATTGATCATATTATTTAAAGAGTCGGTGTTGGTGTGCAACTCTATGATAATGCATATATGCAATGGGTAGAAGGGTAAAATATAATTTAATACCATGTATCCATAAGGAAATCCTTTTTGAAAATGATGGAATATCATCAGTGGCAGGTAACGTTAGTATTGAACTGTGTGGTCAAATGCAGGAACGCTCTCTTTATTTCTCAGACACACACACACACATACATACACACACACACCCCCCCAAGTGATCAAGCTTTCTGTATTTGGAGGAGGCCCAACTCATTAGGGTGATTGTCTGAGAAGCGCCTCTGACCAAAGATCATGAAGTGCATAATTGGCCCTGCCTTTGCAGTGAAGAGGGATAATGTGTGTGTGTTGTGTGTGTGTGTGTGTGTGTCTGCCTGCCTGCCTGCCTGCCTGTCAGAGTGAGTATTTTGCTTGAAAGCATGATAGAGATGTAAGTGAATGCAATTATTTTGCCGTGATGCAAAATGATGCTCCCATATTGGTACAGATATCGGATCTTGGATCATAATTTTCAGGTCATTACAAAATTAGAAATGGGCTGGGTCAGTGATCTTTAATCTGCATTTCAAGTCTGAGAAGTTTCATACCAAAGTTGTCAACATTTGAACTCATGCACAATATATTATTGAGTATTTTTTGAGTAACTTACGTATTGAATACCAAATTCCATCTGAAGGAGGATGGCATTTTAATGATATACCATAAAATGCTGCGTTGTCTTTAGTGGACAAAATGACTGATCATTCTGTGCATTAGGACAAAAGGAAATTCGCAGCAAGTTGTTAGCCATTTTGTGTATGATACCAAAATGAATAATGAAGTTTCCTCATTGGCGGAGATAGATATATAATGCATTAGCGCTAGGCAGGGGGTCAATGAATCATAAATAAGACTTTGAAGATCAGCATCAGCAAGAGGGATCTGTCTGTTTGCCACTATTTCCCTCTCTCTCTGTCTCTCATTGAACAAAAAAAAAAGTCCAAAAACAACATTTCTATCTTCCACTTTTAAAAGGAAGACTGGGTAGCGAAGGAAGGCGAAAAGAAGCAAGCAGAAAAAGTTTAGGTGGCAAGATAGAAAGAGATACAGGCAGAAACCAGATGGGTAAGCGATAAAGAGGAGGAGTTAATAAAACTGCATTAACACTGCCGTAATGCTGCTTTACACCCGAATGGGCATCTCTGCACCTTGATACATTTATGTTCTAATTATCTGCATCATTGAGGTTGATTGATTGGCCTAATATGATACACATGGCACCAATTTAGCAAAGAAACCAATCTGCGACAGCTTTTGTTGGCACTCACATCTGTTTATGTCTTCTGTTCAAAGTCAGTTCGACTTGAGCCAACTTGTGCCGTTTAGGAGTGCTGATGACTGAACATCAATCACATAAATATCATGGAAGCACTTGTTCTTTTTTCAGGATGAACAATGATAAGATTTGTAACAGTAATTAACTGCAACAGGACTATTTATTAGACGAGAAAGGACTTGTGGTGTTCAGTCGTGTGCGACGCGATCTCCCATTCGTTGCCTTCATTATGGGGTTGGCGAACAACAGGTGACAGGAATCAAATGGCAGATGTTTGTAATTAAATGGGAGCATGCCAAAAATTGTGTTTTCATCATGGCAATTTGCTTTGGAAAATTCTGTAATGTATCAATTAACTATCAAGGTCAATATCACATATAGTGCAAAAATAATGCAAGTCAGGACAGATTTAGTGAAAACAGTTCCTACATATATGAATGAATGTGATATTACACACATGGTGATTGCTGCAGGAAAACCAAGCCCCAAGAGAGGAGTGAGACCATACATTTGTGTGACCTGAGTTTAGCTCATATTTATTGTAAACCTAAGGCAAACTAATGGGTATATTTAATGACACCCATCTAAATGGATGTAGTGACTGACTATGGGGTGCAGAAGAATATGCATTTTGTATTTCCACCACATCCCCTTGCCCTCTACAAACACTCTCTGGAAACTCATCACATTGCAGCACATTATAGGAAGGTTGCATCCAGCATACTGTGAGCCTTAACAGGAAATCATTAGCATTAGAGATACCATATACCTGGGTTTAATGCCAATGTGACCTTGTCCAGAAGAAATTATAGGAAGTATGTTTAAATTCATGGAAACAAACACAAAATCGCGCATGTACACACACACACACACACACACACACACACACACACACACACGTATTTGCTTATGCACACATGTACATACACACATACCTGCAAACACACTGCGCTATAGTGAGGTAGCAACTCTATTTGACCGAGCACCAGTCACCTGTGGAGAATGAACCACTTTGCAGGTGATCAACGCCATCATAAAACACAATGAGCATGTGTACTGAAACACCCAATCTTTACTGTGATCGCATCAGAGACTAAGCTTTGAGGACACCGGTGCGAAGGGCAAATGGGTCACAGATTTCCTCTAGTGACCAATGAAATGTGTTACACCAACGGAAGCCTGTGTAGTCTCTCCATTGGACACAGTAGCATTGGAGACTTCAATCCCCTGCTCAGCCAAGATTGACGACAAACATGAACATATATTTGCAGTGATTTTGTAGGCAGTAAAATTGCTTTGTGAAAATAAAGTAAAACGCTTGTACAGCAATTCTTCGGTCGCTGGATAGAGAGACGTTGAATGGAATGGACATGTGGTCATGCATGGAGGAGGGCCAATCTTGAGAGACCTCGCCACTGGAGAGTAAATCATTTAAACGGCACACATACTCAAACATGTTCATGGAGAAGGGTAAAGAAAGGGATTGGGAGTTTTAGAGGGGTGGATGGAGGAAGAGCTTAAACAAGTGAGAACACCAGGGGAGATTCAAGTGTTTGTTGAGAGAGAAAATAAAAGCATAAACATTCAATCTCAATATTGTAGGGAGAACTATTGCAGGGAAACTGTTTTCATCCAAGCACTACCAAGTACTTATGTCACTCTGATGTTCGAAGATTTAAAGCTGTTCCAGTCATTGCTGTAGGATTGCCCCAAGACCTTAAATGGAGTGTTGCATTCCAAACTCACCTATTCAAACATCAACGTATCCATCTTCCTAAAGGATTAAAACTCATGGAGAAGTGGAGTGAGCAAAACTGGCAATAACAAGTGAATTATAGATCATTGTCCTTGGCCTGAGTGGGCTTCACAGGTTCACCATACAATATTTCAAACCAATACAAGCTGGATTTAATTCTACACTTGCCAATTGATGTTTTTACCAGTGGATGGCATTCAGCCTGTTGCTGTTTTGGTGGAATACAGTTTTAAGTCCAAGCTCTCATAAGTAAAGAAAATCTTTGTGAGCAACACTATAATGTTAGTTTGTGTCCCAAAAACCCCACATGAATAGAGTCCCCTGATGCATCACTATTGATCTCCAACTCTGCTCTAATTTCATGCAGGGCATTGCTAAGATACAATCAGATGTGCCAGATCAATGCGGCACCCCAGTTGTTTGTCGCTGTGTAATTGCAGATGGAGTCTTCTAGAGCAATTTGACATTAGCAGCAGAAAACCACATCTTGTGGTAAAAACATTAGACCCCAGTCAGATGACACATGCATATCTTCAGGTCCACGCCAATTTGCTTACTTGTTGTGTGACTGCTGTGTGAGTTCACAAGCTGACCTGATTATACATAGTGCATTAAGAGAGTTTGAAGTGCTTTGGCAAGGGAGGAAATAAAAACAACACACCCACACAATGCACAATGTTCGCAGGCACACGAGCAACTTCACATGTAAATGGATTGTCACAGATTTTTATACAACACAGATGTGGTGGACAACATACCATTTAAAACGAAAAACGGTTTACTTCAGAACAGATAAGGCCATACTAGTGCCTCTGCTTTGAACTAAATGTTGTTATCAGCATGCTAACATACTCACAATGATAATACTAGCACGCTGATATTTAGCAGGTTATTCATGTTGTATGGGATGGATGGTGGTGATGGGAAAGATTCCCATGTTAACACAAGTGTTCACTTCCATATTATTAAGTGCCAGGTCGGATATATCAGCTTTCCGAAAAATTTGAGTTTCCCAGTCGTAATTACAACTTAGATATTGGAGTTATCGTATTTACAAGTTTCCGACTTGTAAATAGTGTTCATGTCAACATCACATTTACTCAGCATGTTAAAACCTTTGCTAAGTAGCATTAAACACAAAGTACAGCTGAGGGAATAGTATTAGTTTTGCAGGTATGTGGTCATAAACCAAAATATTAGACAAACAGAAATTTTGTCCTGATGATGGCGCTAGATGAAAGTTGAAGGGATCACCATTGTCAAAGTCAGTACAATTCATTCTCTGAGAGCCATGGATGTCTGTACCAAATTTTACAGCAATGGATCCAATTGTCAAGATATTTAAATAAATAAAAAAAGTAAATTTCAACCTAATGGTGGTGCTAGAGGAAAAGTCAGGGGATCACCAAAGTCAATAGAAGACACCATCTGGGAACCATGTATGTCTGTACAAAAATGTTGAGGTGTTGCACTGAATATGTGAAAAACTTTGACCTGCACCAAACACCTCTTCATGCAGTCTTCATTTTACTGGCCTCCCATCATCCACTCTTGCTGTAAATTCTCCCACTTTACCACCCTTCTATCTGAACTCCAGTGGCTGCTCCAAGTCCATTCAAAACACTAGCCTATGAAACAACCAAGGGCACAGTAGCTCGATAATACCAGATCATGATTCAGTCCTGCACTCCAGCCCTGTCCCTGTGCTCACACACCCCAGCTACCATCCATCGCTCTGCTTGATCCCACCTTCTCACCCTCTTGCCTTCTCAATGGTGGAATGATTTTATGACCTGAGAAAACAACAGAGTCTTTCCTTTTTCAGTGCAAGCAGGAAACACATCTCTTCTGCTTATACCTTGCTCTCTGACATCCAGTCTTTCACCCAGCCCTGACCCAAACCATAGTTTATAGGGGTCAACACTCAACCAAACATGACACCCACCAACACACTAACAGTAGCCAAGCATCTATTATATGTAATTGAACTTCTAACGCTAGAGTTTTTTTCTTCATGTTTCTCAATCAATGTTTTAGCATTCTGAAATATCAATTTTCCTTGCTGATGCTTTAGGGAAATGTATGTACGGCACTTTTTGAGCAACGCCATTTTTAAGAAACATGAGGCAACAATTCCAATGAGGACAAATAGTCAACCACTGAAAAGGAGAGCAGTCTGCAAAATCAGTGATCCAAGAGCAGTGATCAATCTAAATGAAAGGGCTAGATGGTGTCATGTGAGGTTGCTAAACATACTATTACTACAGAATTGAATAAACAGTCATTACTTCTGTAACAAAATGAACCCCAAATGTACATCATAAGCTTCATAAGAGCTGGCATTTATGACACAGCTGCCTTTCACAAAATGCATGCAGCCTAAAACAACTCATAAAGACGCATAAGGAACATAAGTGTGAGTAGCCCACCTAGGACAGAGATGATCCGCTGAGATGTTTTTCTTTATTTCTTTCTTTATTTTGTTATAGCTTGATGCTTAAAGAAAACCAAAGTAAACTTTCACTCCAGTTTCTGTGAGCCAAAGTCAGACACGTTGGTGGATCTGTGATGGAGTCAGTAGGTTCAGTGATTGCTCAGCACGACTGGATGGCAGCCAAGTTATGAGCCTGTTTTTTACAAACCAGGTTCAACTTAGGTGAAAACACCACATGTTTCTGCACAGTATAAACTGAAAATCATTAAAGAGGGATTTCATAAATACCAGGAAGAAAGTAAACGCATGTCTAGGCCTCTCAAATCACCACAATGAATCCTCATTGAACTTTGATGAAGCATTTTGGGGCATAGCGTGTGAATGACCTACATGATCCTTCAAGGAACAGGAGATTTTCTGTCATTAAGAATACTCAAGTATCTCCCTAAACACAGTTCAAACTGTATGACACAGATACAAGAAAGACTGAGGATAATCTGCAGATAAAACGATATCGCACTCCTCATAAGGCAGTGTTGCAGAAGATTGTCATTATTTTGTGTATCTATCAGTATTTGTATAATTTACTGTATGTATTGCATACATTGGATGACAGTATGTAGTCTCAAACAGAAACACAAGACGGAGAAGACAGTGCAGAGTGCAAAGAAGTGCAGAACCCAAAATAGTACAGCAGAAACACAAACGGCATATCTATAGAAAATGCTGAGACCTGCAAGAATGAAAAACTGAAAATCTCTTAAGACTTTAGAATATAAATCCCATTATCCAGTATGCTGTACATCACGCCAAATACAATCACCCCTAATGTAAAAAGGTCTCTTATTGCTACTGTAAAAGATCCTTATAGAAAATGCCAAAGCCAAGAGTTCAAGGTGTTACCAAGAATGAAGAGCTGAAACACATTTGAGTGTAGAATTCCAAAACTGTGGAAGAGAGCTGATGCCAAAATGAAAGAGCACAAATAATTCAACTTCATATTCAAATGCCTACAATAATTACATGGAAGTACATGACGGATTGCTTGAATGCAGAAAGTTTGCATTTTCATTTGCAGGCTGCACAGAGTTGTGACATTTACTAACAGCAGACCCCTGGGGTGTCCATTTTGTAATTTTTTCTTCTCTTTTAGCAGAAATCATTTTTTACTGGCTGATTATCACCCTGATGGACAGCTTCAGTGAATAAACCTCAACAACAGATTCACAGCCATCAAAACTGACATTTTTTCTGACTCTCTGCTTTCTATACACGTCTTTTGTTTTTGAATGGTATGGTTGAATAAGACAAAAGGAACAGTCTGAACAAAGTTGGTAGCGGTCAGAAGCGGATTGTGAGAATTATTTTAAGTTTCTTGAACACAATTCCTACAGGTAGTTATTTTGCCTTCAGATGCATCTACCCAAAGCCTTTGTGAACGCAGATCTACAGTGTAGAAACAAATGGAAACCACGCAACAACTATTCTTATTGGACAATGTCTAAATTTATAGTCCTCATCCACAGAAGACACACATCCATATGCGGACACATCACTTAGTCATTTTCACAAAGCCAAATAAGCGGGAGCCTGGTTTCTGTATTCTGTGCATCCACGGATGTTTTGTTTAGAGCTCCCTATTCAGCCAATGACATCGATGTACCTGAGCAGTTACCATACTCAAAGGGTGAAAGGTTATGTCAGCGCATATGGAGATCACTACCTGCTGACAGAGAAAGCATTTCTCCTCACGGAATTGTTGCTGGCTCTACATCACTGGTTGCCTGTCTGTAGTTTTCATAGATGTGTTTTATCCGCTCGGGTATTGATAACAACAGACAGTAATGGTAAATTTAAGAAAGGCAAAATCTAGTTGGGTCTTGATTACAACAGACTGCAAAGGAGTTATGGTAATGGTATAAAAGTCAAAGGAACAATGGGTTTAAGGGGTTTCTTTACTTCTCCTGTTCTTCCCCTTCATGTTCTGGTTGTATAGAGAGAAGTGTAGTATAGAGAGAAGTGTGGGATTCCCTGCACAAGGTGGCCTTCCGTCTGCTTCTGTATTGCAAACTTAATGAAAACCACAAATTAGCTTTAAAAGGGGCTTATAATTAGGACAGGATACAACACCTTCTATTCTTAGAGTTTTTCCTCATCCGAATTGAGTAAACTTCTATTTCCAGCAGAAAAAGTTAAACGGGGGGGCATAAAGGCAGACCAAGGGCAGAATGTAAAATCCTCCTGCATACAGCATTTCCAAAAACATCCCAACAACCTGATCTCAGAGTCTGGGAAGGTCTCAGCTCTTCAGCTGCTTCTTGATGACATTTTATCACAAATACATTTAAAAATGTACATTTTAAAGTGTGGCTTTTTAAATCAGTGTAAGTTGTATTATAGAATTAATATGCATTGCATAGTATTTCATCAACCATGTTTGTTTGAGTAATTACACATATACTGCATGCATGTATTTACTTTTGTGCTGTGGCTGCTCAGCATCTGTCAATTATTGACGAAGAAGAGCGATTCTTGTTAATCCAGTTAGAAAAAAAAGCACATCGAATAAATAATAGATTTTAAATCCTCCCAGATGTATATGCTTTTCCAATGGGATTCCCTCGTTATTATCTCTCTAATCAGAAATTACAAACAAGAAGTAATTTGAAGCAAATGACAAATCACTCATCTTCCTCCTGATTGGAAGCTGGAGGAGCCACTGTCTGCCCGCAGATGATAAGATATTGATCAAAGTCACTCGGACTATTGGACCTGCGATGAAGGTTCCAATAGATAACAGGAAGGGATTATTATGACACACGATAACATTTTATTAATTAATGCCTGTGCTGCTACTTTGATGAAAAACTGATGAAAAACTTTACAACAAGAGGCAGGAAAGTAACACAGTTTCACAGTCAGACGGACAGAACAAAGGATTTTGTGTGTTGGAACATAGAGGCAAGGATCCATGACAGCAACACTGACACGAGCACTGGGAGTGTTTCCTCTCTTTGCCAGTGCCCTCCCTCCATTTGGCTTGTTAAAGGCAGCCCCATGTAAGCACCCCGCCAGCCTGTTAGGGGAGGGATAATGAAGTAATCCATAGTCATTACTCAACCATCACCCTTGGTGTGCACAGGCCGCCGTGGACCACTTAGCTGGAGGTGTGTCAGCTTGTGTGTGTGGAGGAAGGCAGCCAGCGAAGGCATTAGTAGCGCGGAGGGTTAGAGGAGGTCGTATGGGACACGGGTACGGCGTCCACAGGGTGTGCTGAGAAAAGGGTGAGGGATACGAAGCCTGGCAGGGTGTAAGTGGGGCTGTTGTGGTATACTCTAATTACAGCTGAAGGATAATTTGAGTCGTTATTGATCCCCTTCCTATGGCTGGGGAGGAAGATTTCTCTCTGCCGTTATGACCGGCTGGCCCAACGGGGAGGCATGGGTGAGGAAGGTAGGAGAAGAAGGGAGGAGAGTTCAGGAGGACAATGGGAAGAGGTGGTGGCAGGCAGGCGAGGAGGCTTTATGTCGCCATAAAGTTCAATATTATCTCCCTGACCGCCCGTCCAGGGACTAAACCTTATAAATAAGCAAAGCGGCACATGCTACATTCCTCAGGATGCTGATTTAAGACTATTAGTTTTGGTGGCCTATTTATTTAGCATGATGGCGCAATTTACAAGAGGCAAGCAGGGCGATGCATGCAGGCCTGATACAACATCAAACACAACAGCATGACTCACAGTCAGACCCAAAGCCAATTCCCAGGTATTAGAGTGCTTTAAGTTTTATGATCCCCTATCACCAAATCTAATATAATTACCCTGCAAGGGCACTCTGTCTTTCAGCTACAAGGGGCGAAATGGGATGCTTGAAGAAAGGAGGTGGATGCAGCGGCAGGCAGATGAGAGGTTTTTTATAAGCATATCCGAGCCCCTCTCCAACACACACATGCACACACACCCCAAACCTCTCAGACGGTGTTAAGTGGTAGTCCACCATCGTATGGGCAGTGACCTTAGCCATGTTGTTATTAATTGCCTGATTATTTTAATTAAGGAGTAACACCCCATGTGAAGTGGAATTGACAGAGCCGTCCAAGAGTCACTGTAATTAATCCAGTCCATTCTGAAGGTCAATCTTTAGTGTATCTGTAAGGATGAAGACTGTGTGTGTGTGTGTGTGTGTGTGCGCGGCTCCTCTTCTCCATTTTATCATCCTGCATGTTGTTGTATGAGACTAGTATGATTAGCTCCTGTCACGCCGACCCATAAGTCATTCCCTCCCTGACGCCTCAATCTCTACTTGCTCTGCCGAAATGCGTCACTGTGGTCACAAGTGATATACACAGCCAATAATGAATAAAATAACCATCATTAGGATGTCCAATACTGCATTATCTCTGTCCCTGTCTCTCATGCTTGCGCTGTAAGATTCTAGCTCCATAGCCACAAGGTCAAGCCGTGAGTTCAGAGTTTGTTTTGTTCTGTGTTCATCCTCTAGAGGTCACACAGCAGTTTCATCACTTACTCCATTGCCTTATCCTCTGGCCAGAAATCGGAGTGTCCATCTCGCCATCATCTTGTGTTCTTCGTGGGTTCTGAGCTTGTTTCAGCCATGTTTGCCTACCTTGCAGCTTGAGGCCGACATGTGAGGGACACATCAAAAATTCATGCTGAGGTAGAGGCCCTTAGATAGACAGGAGAGCAGTGTGAGAGAGAGGCGGCGAGAGAAGGTGAACGTGGCAGCTAAAGGAGAGTTAGAAAATGAGGAAAATCAGGGAGAAAGTGTGTGTCACACATGAAGGATGGTGACTCAGAGTACACAGCAGAAGTGAGTGCTATGGCAGCGGTGTAAACAGGTAATAGCTGGTCGGCATTCTTCTTTTAAAAAGGTTAATTACATCTAATCTGTGCACGAGAAGCTGTGTCAGAGAGAGAGACATTAATAAGGCATGACAAGGCAGAGCAACGAGTAGGGCGGCAGTGTGGGGATTGGAGTGACAGGCAGACAGAGCCATCCACTCTGGCTATACCAGCCAACTAACAGGACTAGATAAAAAGACTAATCAGTCATCAGAGGGAAAAGGAGGAGAGATGGAGAGGGGGGAAGTTGATGAGAGAAGAATAGACCTTAAATAAAATACGGTCTCTATTGGTTATACAATTGCTGCTCTTGCTTAGTTTCATGAAAATACCATTTCTAATTTAGTGTATATCTGCATTATGATCTCAAAGAGAATTTTATGTAACAAAGGCGTCTTTGAAACGTCTAACTCAATTCCCTGCACCTACTCTGAAAAGACAGCCATCTGATAATGTTGCATCCCTTTGGGGTAAAATATTGCTAGGAAGTGAAATCTAAGAAAAGAACGCTGAAAATAATCTGAGAAAATCAAAGCAACATAAAAGGGAAGAAAAAGGAGTCTGTGCTCCTGCCCTGCAACAACACAGGAATGAACGTATGTGCATTTTGTACATAAGAAGCGTTCTTTCAATGCAAATGCCGCAACTGCGTACACGTAGACCACAATGTATTTGCAAATGTATACATTTAAACAAAACCAAAAAGCACAGCAAGACCTGGTTCTGTCAGTGTCACCGAGTCAACTCTTATATCAAAGAAAACAAGATCTGAGTCATCTCTTCCACGGTGAGGCTTTGTTTTAACTTCAGACAGAGAGTGGAAGTGATGGGTGTGAGACAGCAGCGAGACTGCTCTCTGCAGAGCCACTAATCCTCGTGATGGCATTATCATCCACACATCAGCCCACTATACAGTAGGCAGGCACGAGTGGAGGACGCACTGCTCGCTGTGACAGCTGGGGTCTTTATGCTTGGGAAGGAGAAACAGCTCATTACTGGAGATGTTTTCAGTGTTTTGATGGGTAAATAGAAAAACTGCTATCAAAAGCCAGCACTGACAGCCACCGCATTGCCTCCCACTTAATCTGGATATGCATGAATGAGAAAAAGGATAATATCATCAGCATACTGTCATATCTTTTTTTCTAAGGGGAAGAGAAAATATCAGCTGCCCCTTTTTCAATCGGTGATTTGTATATCAATGGGCAGCTGTCAATGGGGGAGATAAGGAGAGGATTATAATTAGCCCCTCACCGTGAGTAGGTGAATTGAGCTGCAGGTAAGGAGAGGCTGATAATGTCTCATGCCTCTCTCCCCCTTACTCTTTTGCCAGCCACTTCAAAAGATTGAGATGAGAAATCAGTGGGTGTCAAAAGTCAATTGACTCCAAGAAAACTTGTGGTGGATGGTTGCAATCCGACTGTGGCGCGGTGATGGCATTTTATTGTCCAAGTGCCTCAGTCTTAATGCGTCGCCGTGTCATCAGCTGGCAACTCACCCTTGTACCACTCGCAGATGCTCCCGGAAAATTCATTGCTCATCAATCCATCAGATGGATTTTTATTTGCCTTTTTATTTGGCGAGGGATTCACGAGAGGGGGAGGTATTATCGGTATTGTTGTTTTTGTTTTTTTTCTCTCCTACATGGGAGTGAGAGGAAAGGACTGCATCCCATTCTAATCAGACATCGGGTCATTCAGCTGTCCTGAATGTTTTTCACTTCAACCACACCAGAAAATAGAGATATGTTTAGTTAATTCATGTTGATGCCATAATTATAAAGTAATTTAAGCTTAATTTAACATGCTGTTTTTTCCTTCATTTTATTTGTTACTCGGATCTTTGTTTGCCAGCTACTGCAAAAAGTAATTTGTGTCACATCTAAAAAATAGTTCAACAATAGTTAAAAGTAACTTCATTTCTATTATCCAAAGTGAACCAACTAATAGGGAGAAAGCCCTGTGCAGGACATTCAGAACTTAGCAAATGAACCACTCGACTCGTCATCTCTGACTGTGCTGCCATCATGGCAGAGTTGAGGCAAAGTGTGCGAGGAGCAAAGTCACAGCTGCCCTTTTATAAAAGAAGCATCCCTCAGGGGCTTTATTAGGGTCATCCTGATTGGCTGAATTAGATAAATGCAAAGTTTGAAGACATGAGGGCCTGAAGGCCAGACATCCCCATTAAAGAGTGAGGCCTGTGTGGAATAGAGCACTGCTGATTACACTGTGCTGATATATTCTCTTCCAGTTTTCTCCGACAGTGTGTGTTTAAGGTTAATTTACTACTGGCATCAAAAGCAGGCAAAAGAGGAGAATTTAAGCTGGTCTGGTCTTGAATTAATTTGTCTAAACACTGAAAGTATCACAATCCTGGTATATTGGTGTGTGTATGTCTACGCATAAATGTTTGTGTGCGTGCTTTCCACACACATTTGAGTGTGTTTTTTACTTGGCAACCAAGTTTAGGTCAGATCAGGCTTTACTCCATGCACTTTGTTCTTGGCTGAATGTCAGAGACCCCATTTACTTGATGCAAATTAGTAGCATTGTCAGCGCTCCTAATTCAACACAGGTCCTCTTTCTTTAAAAAGTGTGGCTTTTCACAAAAGTGTTAATAGATGGGTAGTTCTCCATAGATGAAGTGATTCTAGTGCGGATAAGAATGAGTGATGTCGCTAAGAGCAAGTTCCACTCAGTGGGTGCACATGAACTTTAACTCGCACACTGTAGTGTTGACTCGTGAAGTTGTAACTCATTTTGAAAAAGCTAGTTGCCAGCAAATGTGAATGGGCTCATACTGATTCATACAATCAATTTGCTTTCTGGCAAAGAGGAGATGTACAAAAAAGAAAAAAAAATCTGCAAATGAAACAAAACA
Organism: Maccullochella peelii; assembly: GCA_002120245.1. Lineage (NCBI taxonomy): Eukaryota > Metazoa > Chordata > Actinopteri > Centrarchiformes > Percichthyidae > Maccullochella > Maccullochella peelii. Next base: position 55,464 of record LKNJ01002560.1, read on the forward strand.
CACAAGCCCCAGTGTCTTTCTGTTGAGTAATCAAATAACTGACTAAAAGTAGGAATAATGTACAGCATAATGTGTCCTTTTCACAAATATAACAAATGCACAAGTGGGAGGTATAGCCTAACTTAGAAAATAGTTAACCACAGCAGAATTCTGCAGATCTCAAGTGATTTGTTGCAAAAATAAATCTCAGAGACAGCACATCAGTAAAAAATAACCCATATCCATTTGCAAGGCAAATTCCTTCTCCAGAGAAGTAGCCTAATGTACAGTACAGAAACTTCATGCGTTTTTGTTCAAAGTGAAAAATGACACAACTAAAGGCTACTGCAGGCTTCAAACAAAGTGTTGCTTGAAATGTTGGACAGATTTGTGTAGGTATGGAGGTTGTTTGTGCCAAAAAATGGTTGATGCATACTGTTTTTGGATTATTTTTTTTTTAAGCATGCATTACTGTCGTCTTTGTTTAATGAGGTTTTCGAAGTTTTTAATATATATCATTTCAGTTCTGTTGTTTGTTGATTTCTGTTTAACTTTGCAAATCATAAGTTGCCTGCATGATGATGAACCAGTCAGTTCAGTGCAATGACATGAGAGTGTAATCAGTCACCGTTTGGTCCTGTTTCCAAGCAGGACTATAACACCAGGGTCAGTACAGTTACCCATTGTTTTGAAGCTGCAGAAGAAATGCGTATGATCACGTCTCGGCATACTATGATTTTCTGAATCTATTTTGTACACATGACATCTATTGCATGTCTGTCCATCCTGGGGAGAGGGATCCCTCTGTTGCTCTTCTTGAGGTTTCTTCCACTTTTTCCCTGTTTTTCCTCATTTGAATCGAGGGTCTGAGGACAGAGTGTGTTGCACGCTGTACAGATTGTAAAGCCCTTTGAAACAAATTGTGATTTGCAATATTGGGTTCTATGAATAACACTGACTTGACCGTATGGCTAATTTGAGCCACATCTGGCCAGTGGAAATGGGAATTTGGGCATTAGCCTGTATCATACAGTCTTACTAAACTCAGACTATTGGGGAAATTGGGTTACTTGAAACCATGTCTCAGTATTACTTTAATCTGGTTACCCAGAGTAGCCAGGGCATGGTGTGTGTGAGTTTTGGCCGACTTACTCCAACCAATTTTCTTCCTGTCATGTTCGCGAGGCACTTCTTAATCAAACCTTTAATGTTATGACCGGACTCATGGAAGAGGAACAGGCTTAATGACAACTGGCCCTGTCCACTATTATAGCCCCAATCCCCAGGGAGCAAGCACTTGGCAAGTAACAGAATGATTGTTTTTTTTTTTCCTCCGTCACCACCACATTAACAGAACCACACTTGATTCTTTTTGATGTGACAGGTGCAACGTATTGTTTGCAGACTTCATGAGAGATGTATGATGTGTTGCTGCTTCTGGGGTGATTCCATCATGATGGATGGCTTCCCATACACGTACCTCCCCCTTGTGAATAAACAAAAACCATATACAGGCTATTTCTTTACTGTTGTAACCGCTTCATGATTCAGGCTGCTCTGCCAAGTGTATTTTTCACATGAAACTCTTGCATGGTGCTGCTTTAATGGTAAAAGCTTTGTATAAATAATTTTACAAAATCAAAATGATTTGGATCTTCTAAATTTAACATTTGTGTTCTTGTTGTATTTTGTATTTTTTGCATAACACCCTGAACATTATACACTGCAGCCTCTGCTCATTGTTTTCCAAATGAATACATTTATTTACCACCAACATGCGCAGTCAGCCTCGTGAACAAACTTACAGAATGATCTTGATTGACTAATTCTCTGAATGATTTGATTGCTAATCACACAGCATGACTATTTTAATGTGGGCTTCCTTGGCAAATAACATTTTCCTAAGTGCCTATTGTTTCCCCCGTGTTGCTTAGACAGAAGTGTATTGTAGAAATCAATTTTCATTTGGATATAATTCAGCATGTCAAAAAGATCAAATGCAGCAGACGTGTGAACGGTAAACTCATTTAGTTGGTCTTATTTTTTATTATTTTGTACTAACAGTATCTACATGCATACATTAAAGCTGTCAGATGAATCCGTCTTGCTGCATATTCATATGCATTTTGATGAATGCATGCCATGAATGTCACACATCGTTTCACAAGGGTTAACAATTGATGGTGAGATTGGTGGGCTGCTTTCCACATGAGAGCGCGTCTCACAAAGTATCAGTCAGACAGTTTCTCAGTGTTATTTCTCACTTAAGGGAGAGAGATAGGGTGACATGACAAACCCCCCGAAGGCGGCACATGTCAACCATCTTCTGGGGACTTTTGTCAGCAGCCAGAAGGTTTTAATGGGACTGTGTTTTGGGATTTGCACATGTTGTACGGGTTGTTCAAAAGACAGGGAGTGTCAAGGGGGAAAGAGAGAGAGAGACCTCTTTGAGTGTCAAGCTGCTGAAAGGAGACTTGGCGTCCGCCAAGAGAATAGCTGCTTCAGTCCTCTTACCCTTGCACGCCGACACACACTGACGCAAACCCACATCGTCAGCTTCTCTCCCCGAGATATTCTCTGTGACCGTCGAAGCTAGAGATAGGCCTGGGTGTTAGGTGATTGAACTGCCAGGTGCCTATTCTGCACTACACATCTTCATTTAACCAAATTGAACACCTGCTGCGATTGGGATGCAATTTAGTTTTTTCATTCTTGGCTCTGTGCTTCTACTGCCTGTGAGCCAAAGTTTGACTGGGAGTTTTTCTTTTTATTTCAGATATGGTCCTCAGATCCTGCATTCTTCAAAACATCTCATTGGAAGAACATTTACAGCTGGTTGTTAACCACTTTCATTTACATGAAAGTAACATTCATTTGAAATGTCAAGATTAAATAGTGAAGTTTCAAATTAAGTTTTGAATGAAAATGCAGCCAGTTTTCCATCTGTTTATATTGTCTTAATAGCATTTGCTAATGTCTGTCCCTCCTGCCCCGCTGACATTTGTGTCATTAAATCTGAATGATAAAATTTCTGCAAACTCCCTACTGAAAAACAGCTGTTTGGCACATTTGGTTATGAAGTCTGATTTTAACTTACATCTATGATTTATGCAAACCACACATACTGAGAGTTAACTGAGCAATAACCAACATTTTACAGTATTTCTGAATAAAATCAAATACCATAGTTCTGCAGGCTTATGTTGTGAAGTCTCCCATGCAATAATTTATTATTTCATTAAGGCATTAGTGTTTGAGCTTTTTAGCATTTATTAAAATGCTATGAACCTTAATAATTGCAGACTTCCTTACTTTCCCTGCATGAATGACTCATTTATGTTGTTATGAAGGTATTATGAATGAAAAACCCTCCTAAGAAACAGTTGACTGTTCATGAACAGTTGATGAAAGCTACTGTCAGAAATCACCATGACAGATTCTCATAAAATCCTGAAAGGATTGCGCAACATATGGAAAAAGAGGTGGTTTTACCGTTTTAACCATTGTGACTTTCTCCTATTTTTTTCTCTCCACCTTTATCGTTTTGTCTCTCACATGCTGTTCTCTCCATGGCAGCCGAATCACAGCTACTGTACATGACCCTGCATTTGTTGTCAGTTCATGAAACTTGTAAAATCAAGTTGGGCCCTTCATTTGACTACGTGAACCCATAGCTGTTCTTACTCCTCAAAGCAGTCGAGCGCAGTGTTGAGTAGCAATTAAACTAGTTAGTTAGTTTGACTACATTTTGCAGTAGCTTGCTGGTAGTTCAACTACACTCACATTTGCATTGTGATTCAAGTAGTTTAAGTTTTTGCCAATTTTTGTGTAGTCAATTACTGAAACTACAAACAATTTTGGGCTGTAAAAAGAAAAAAATGATCTTTTATTTTACCATTGCTTCTCTACTGTAATTGAACCACCTTCGACCAGCCCCACCCCCCTTTTTCTTACATCCTGACCACTGAAGGCATGCCCAGGCAATGCGTTCGTGAGGCAGCCACCACCACACCACACCTTTGTGTAGTGCATGTGCAAAAGGGCGGGCGTTGCTCAGTGCTCATACAGCAACAGTGTCATCGTGGATAAACCTCATGAATCTGAGGAAGAATCACCATCGCCATACTTAAGCAAATACATGACACTGACTAGCTCCACTGACAAAACCTACGTTTTTACTTAGTCATGCAAAAAAGTAAATACCCTCTCTACTGCAAAGACGTCAAACACAAAGTAGTTTGAACTACTTTTTCTAAGTAGCTTTAGTTAACCAAACTAGATATCTCCCTAGGGTAGCTTTGCTGTAGTTGAACTTCTTCCAGAGTGAAGTAATTGGTAGCTTGCAAAGCTATGCTTTCAAAGTAGCTTTCCTAACAGCATGTTGGCCCCAGTGGGCGCTAATTGCAAAGCAATTATACACCAAGAGTGAGTGCACCGTGTTGGCCATCAGACGTCTGCCCAGAATGCCTATCGCTGCAGAGAATGCCTGTGGGTTACATTGTAAACAGAAAGCAAGTTAATGGCAATTAACTCGCCATCATCACCACTGAATTATGTTGAAATGCTCAGGGGACATGCCTGTCATCATATAGTGACATTTGAATCCGATGTAGTTTCTTATTTAGGGCTATTTTAGGGCTGCAACTAATGATTATTTTCATTATTTTTGGGATTAATCATTGGGTTTATAAAATGTAAAAGTGAAAAATACCCATCACAAGTTCTACGAGTCGAAGGTGACGTCTCCACATAGATTTTGTCACACCAACACTTCAAAACCCAGACAATTTAAAATTATATAAAGCAGAAACGCAGCAAGCAGACTACCAATATGTTGAATTTTTTGCTCGATTAAATGACTTAAATGATACTGAGTTATATAAATAGATGCTGATTAATTTTGTTCTCACTGACTAATCAATTGATCAACTAATTTCAGCCCTATTTCACCAGGTTTGAACAATACAGGTGTTTGTGGGTTTACATTTCTGGGCTGGCTGGACTTGCTGATAGTTGGTGCCGATGTTCAGTAGCTTTGAATCACCAGTTTATTCAACAGAATTTTATTCTTCGCAATAGGATTTTGGCCTGAACTATGATAAACTATGATATCTCACCAACCACTGGCCAGATTGCCATGAATTTGGATATTTGAGAGAAAGAAAGAAAACAAAAATGTGAGGACAGTGTTTGTTCATTTAAAGTGTGTGACCAAAGAACCAAGAACCAGTACTGCCCTCACACACTTGAAATTAATGATTATGTATCCCCGACAAGCATTTTTTTTTTTTTTTGCAGTTTTGTGGTTGACTTCCTGACCTCTTCTCTAGTGCTACCACCAGGTCAAGGTTTCACCTTGAGTTAGACATTTGTCAGATATCTCAAACTAATCAATGCATTTGTATGAATTATGCCGTGAATATTCATTATCCCCAGAGGATGAATCCTAATGTTTCTGGTGACCTCCTGACATTCTCTCTAACACAACCATCAGATCAAAAATCCCACTTGCACACAAAGTATCAAAATCAAAATATTATTGCAGCGCTTTGGGGCCGCTAACGGGGCTTTTGATTTTGCAGCTATGGTCAAACATTAACCTCTATCATAAGGAGGTACATACTGACTAGCCATTGTTCAATATTAAATCAGAAGGTCACTCGCAAACAAGTAAATACTGGTCTGTTCTTACTGTGAATCAGAAGGAACACACATACTTAATGCTGCAGCACCAAACCTCCTTCAAAATCAGCAATGCTTACCCAACGTAATGTCATAATCCTTTCCACTTCAGAGCTGCAGAACTACCACCATGACGGCTCAGCTCGCTTACCCCATGGAGAGAACACTCAACCATCCAGCCTCATCAAGTCTATTTATCAGAATGATCTCTTTAAAGCCAGCTCTCCCCATCCCGTCGCCCTACTTAAAGCCATGTCGTGTTAGTGCCCATAGATCGTCTCCCTCATTCACATCGCCACATCACTGTGCTTTTTCTCTCATTACAGAGAGCGGGGCATCAACTCTGTCTTCACTGGGATTAATGTCACTGGATACTTTGTCAACATGTATGAACATCACCATTGGAGAAACTTAACTGCCATTACATAACCCTCATTTATCAAGCAGTAGTACTTTTCTGCTACTGAAAAATGGGGTTCAAATGATTTGGCTATTTTCAGTCCATTTCTGATATAACTGTCAAAACAGTTTCTTAACAGCACTCCTACGCAAAATTTAGGCTCATTTAATTATCGCTGGCAGTTTGACAAAATGTTTCTCAATTCTAGGTTGTATTAGAGAGTGTGACTTTCAGTTAATTTGCAGCCCATGTGACTTGCTATGTTGTCCCTTAACAATACACGCGCCCCTTTCCTTTCCTGTTAGTCCCAGACATTCCTAAATGTATTCCCCCAATCCTGTTTTACCCAATCCGCCTAATTACTCTCCCAGAGGATTACAGTCCTCGGATAAACCATGGGTTTCTCTTCTCGCTTGTTAAACATGCTTTTCCACGTGGGAAAAAAAAAAGAAAACTACTTTGGAAGACTCCAAAAAGAGAACATCAGTGATCCTGCAAAATCCTATGTTGAAAACAAGGCACTGTCCCACATAAATATGCTCTGCTGCTGTTCACAGTGGCTGAAATCTACCTTACTTATGGCAGAATATTGATTCACAGTAAAATGTATCTAAGGCCATTTGTTATTCTATTTGTTTTCTATCAAGAAACATACCACAAGGATCACAGTACACACTGCACCATTTACACACTAATGCTCCTTATTTTTCTTCAGCAAGTCTTAGAGAGATGCATAAAATATTGTACAATTGGATTTGGATATTTTTCTCCATTCAAACACATAGGCCAGGAGAAATGTTTCATTTTAATTTCCATTTTCATGTATACAAGTTTCAACTGTTCTCTTAAGGCTACTGAAAACACTGATCTTAAAAAGGTCACTGAATATCAAGGTCAAAGGGTAACCATATACAAGGAGGAGAAAGCTCTGAGAATGTTTGGATAATCTTATGCTCAATGGGTGTTTGTAACTCCAGGCCACATTGCATATAGGCCATTATGTAATGTGCTCATCATAAAATACCATTGCATGCCATTATCAGCAAATGGAAATATCAAGGTAATTTTCTAAATAGAAATTGGTAATGACAAGTTGGAAGAAACCCTCTCGAGATAGAAGACTCCTCTTTGTCTATGTCTGAAGATGTTAGGCGCTATTCAGCTTTGAGCGGTTGAGTTGTTAATGCATTTTTTTCCTAAAGCAGTTCTTCTTTTCCACATGAGTTTTGGACTAACTCCAAAACCAGCTATACACTGGATTTGAACTTGAATGGCATGAATTACTGAAATCCTTCCAATCAGGCAGATTTGCAGCATTTGAACTGCCATCGGCACTGCACACCTCCCCCTCAGCAGGTTTGCCTCATTTAAATTAAAGCTGCTGCTGTTGTCATCCAGTCAGGTACCAGTACTGCATTGTAGCAGAACAGTGTTTCCAGCATCTGGGTTTATGCTACTGCTTATTTTAAGTATTTGGTAATAATAATATATCACTTTTTTTCTGTTTAATAAGAGTATCAAATCTGTTTTTATTGTGGAGTTTAGTGAGGATACTCAATGAACCAGAAAAACCTACATTAAAAGGGACACTCCAGCAATTTAAGTATTGCACTTCTATCCTGATTTTTAGTGCCTCAAAAACCCTGGATCCTTCATTTCCCATAATACAACTGGATGGCATCTCATTAGACCCTCCCTGTCTGATAAACATCCACAAACATCTTTTAAACTCCACACCCCTACTTTGTAACACAGGCTGTTATAAAGCTGAAACTGAGACATCACTGCAACATCACAGTTTTTCAGACTTGCTAAAGCTCTTTGTTTATTTTATCATTTGTCCTTCAGATTAAATTTATAGCCCAACCATGTAATGATATTTAGGAGTCAGCTAAATAGCAGAAATACTGGATGTCAGACTTTTCCAGCAACAAAGGAACATACAATTATTCTTCAAATTAATTTCATCAATACCCTCCAAATTGAGGTCCATCAAAGAGCGTAACATCAATAAAAGCACAGGTCTTACCTTGAGCAATAGCGTACTACATTTAGAAACAAAACCGCGAAATCAATATGGGACATTCAAAGCATACTGCATGAAACTTGAACCTTAAAACACAACATTTTGCCTGAGTTAGGAAATAGGAAATTTCCTAAATACAGCATATCCTACCAGCTCATTTATTAAACATTGCTGCCTAAATAATGTGATGCCTCCTCTCTGTGCCTGTAACTATGGGCAAAATACAGTTGGACAGGGGTCACCATCCCCTGCATCTGCTCAGGCTAATCACCCACTCTGAGACTGAGGGGCGAGAGGGCTGAGGGCAGAGAGCACACACACACACACACACACACACACACAGACACACACAGACACGTGTGCCAACCTGAACTTTTTCCACTCCCATCTTTTTCTTACCCCTCCCACCCTCTCTCTCCCCCACCACACCCAGCGCTCTCTCTTCCCTGCTGATGTGCTGCCTTGCTGCTGTTTCCTGCAGACAACTGGCTTTGCCACTGCAGCTGCCCCTAAGTGCCAAAGCCATCATCAGAAATTTAGATGACTCTGCCCCATGATGCACCACACTGAGTTGCTCTGCCTCAACTATTATTTTAATGTACGTAACATTTTGTGACTAAAGTTTTGTTTCACTCACTTTCCCTTTCGTCTACTATTGTCGTGACTGATTCTCTTTGCACATACAGCAAGATGACTCGCATGCTAATGTCATTTAACCAGTGGTGAAAGAAGTATTCAGATCAGATTTTTTTAAAAAACAACAATGTAAAAATACTCCAGTGAAGTAAAAGTAATGCATTCAAACTGCTATTTAAGTAAAAGCACAGAAGTATTATCAGCAAATGTACTTAAAATATCAACGTAAAAGTACTGGCCCCTATGAGTGATATACTGTTATTTATCACATTATTCGATTGTTAATATTGATGCATCAATATGTAAGTACATTTAGCATTTTACTGTTGTAGCTGGTTGAGGTGGAGCTAGTTTATATACAGGTAGGAATCAAGTGGTTCCCAACCTGGAGCTCAGGCCCCTTCCAAAGGGTCATAGAAAAGTCCAAACAATTTGCAGCAGAACCTTGTTTTTTATGATCTTTGGTGTTTTTTGTGAAATATAGGATATTTTTTCCTCTTTGGGCCTCCACCAGTTATATTTAAATAAAATCATCTGAGAAATTTTGGGGGGAAAATGTCTCTTAGGTGAAACAGCAACTCAGATATCTCAAATGTGATAAGAGGCCCCAACTAGACAGATTTTTTTGTAAGGGGTCATAAGCCAAAAAAGTTTCAGAACCACTGAATTAATCTTTTATGTATTGTATTTCATAAGCTTATGCTCCATATGTATTTAATGTAAAATCTTAATGTGAAAACTAACTAGTAACTAAAGCTGTCAGATAAACGTAGTGGGGTAAAGAGTACAATATTCTTTCTCTGAAATGTAGTGCAGTATAGTAGTAGTATGTTGTATGAAGTATAAAGTTGCCTAAAATACAAATAGTCAAGGAAATTACAAGTGCCCCACATTTTTACTTAAGTACAGTACTTGAGAAAAAATATTTCATTACCTTCCACCACTGGATTTAACTCTTCCCCTGTTTTTGCAGCTTCCTCTACAACAATTTAACAGAGATCTAAGAGGCATAAAACTTTAGTGGGTGCATGAACTTGCTGCTAGATTAACCAGGTTGAAGATATTGGAAAGCTGTCATGGGAACCTGCCCTCTTTCCTGAGCTTTCACTACCTTCACTCAATACTAAAGCACTAACATGAATTATGTAGATAAGCAGAGGAGAGATAATAGAAGAAAAATCTACTATGTGCATGTGGGTGTACCTTGTAAAGACTGACAGATTATACCTTGCAACACCCTCTCTCAGTAAGGCACTTTAGACTTTTCCCTAATTCCAGTTAACAAAAGACTGCTATTACTCTTGTAAAAGAATGGCAGACAAAGACTTCAGATTTATAGCAGAAACCAAAACCTGCCTGTGTCTATCCATTAAGTCAGTTGTGGGGCTTTAAAAAATTCCCAGCAGAATCCAAAGCAGTGACAAAAGTGTTTCCTCAGCTGTGTTTTTCCTTTTAAATTTTAATCAATATAAGTAGAATAGCCTTAACTTAGCAGACTTATCAAATTTGCTACATAATGCTCAAAATGTAGAAAGCATGGAACTCAATACAATCAACAATGTAGTGGGATATAAAAAAAATAAAATGATTCTAGATAGAGAGAATAGTGTTATTGAATTATTTTCCCTGCTCCATCTCCTATATAGCCTCCAGTAATCATCTGGGGACATGTCTGAACATTTCCAAAGGTTGTAATTATTGCTATTTGTTAAATATTGACTCCAGATTGACAATGGAATAACAAATGACTACCAGCATGGTTTGCACTTTTATATTGATCCCTGTACGTGAAACATTTGGCATTAAAACAAATCCACCGTTTGTTCAAATTAGACATGCTTTGATCTTTGCATTTTTTAGACTTTGAATGAAAATTGGTAGCCGGCGCTGCTGGTGCATCCTGACAGCACTACTCAACATCAAATGGGCATTATGAAGACAGTAAGATATGCAGTTCTTTTGAAAGACTTTGCCGATTCTGACAAGCACACACAAGCCAAGAAACATTGAAATGAAATGTAACTCATTATTTTCCCTGCACTGAAAATATCCACTTGAACAGCCCACACTGAAAAAATTGTTTGGTTTCAGCCAGTGTTCCTATTGAACAAAAACACATTGATCATGAAAGGCAGCCAGGGCTGTGCACAAGCCTTTTTTCTACCTGCTCTAGGTTTTTTTTGACTTTTTTTTTTCCCCCACACACTTTGCTGTGGGGAAGTTCATGGATCATAAATGTGGAACGTCTTAATGTACCCTACAGCGGGCATCGTTCAAGCTCTGAGAGGTTGCCTTGGAGCCTTGGATGGTTGGAGCACGTCTCCAATAGCTGATGGAAGATACCTCGACACCACAAACAGAGTGGCAGTGATTGATTAAAAAGGAAAACAGTCATTTTGTGAATGAAGAGTGGAATAAGAAAACACACCTTTCCCTACCTTTCACAACAAAGACTGCAGTATGTGCGTGGTAGGTTGGCAGAATACTCTTGAGGGCTTTAAAAGCTAATATCCTGCAGCTATAGACAGGTTCAGTGTGAAATAAAGAGGCTGTTAAACTAGCCTGCAAATTCTTGCCCATTGGGCAACAATGTTATAACAGTGTTATTCCATGGAAAAGAAATACAGCTCTGTTCACAAAGGGAGGAAAAATTAATGGAAAGAAAGTGATGTGGAAAATACATGAAATACAGTATTTGTGCCCAATGCCATTGGATTAGAGAATGCATTTCTGTGACTCATGATTTTCATTTTACCTCAGAGGTAAAAATAAATAAATAAATCTGGAGGTCTACAGGTGCAATTACTTTCCTTCGCTATAGGTAGCGCATGTTGACTTGTAGAACTGGTCTAGTAATGACATATCAGCTCCCCCTTGTGGATAATCTGCACAACATCAAAACCTTAGCTTTTCACTCATTTACAACCTAATTCCATGAGGTGTTTCACACCTAAAAGTTTATCTAAGGAGGTGTTCAGAGCTGGCCAGGTCTCAAGAATAACACAGCTAGAAATAATAATTAGGAGCATTTGTACTACGCTGCTAGAAACCAAACTTTTAGACCTGCGCAGAAATGTTTTCCTTAATCGAGAAAGGAGGAATTGAATTCGGTAGCATTCAAAAAGTCAAAGTCTTGGGGTTCCAAAGGGAGCATGAGTTTGAGGTTGAAACTTAAAACGGAACTGAAATCCCCAGGAGGGGAAACCTCACCTGGCCTGGACTGGAAAGGATTGACACACTGATTGCTCTCTCAGTTCTGTGGGTGGTGGTGAACGGCTGTCCTGAGTTGGTGGAGCAATTCCCCATTCTGTTTGGGGACCCCAGTATGCTAACTTGTTGTGCAGCCCTGTAAAGTCAGTGTCCACCTTTTGGTAGCTACCCACATAACTAATTTTAATTGAACTTTTAAAAAGTTTTAGCAATCGTATGCCACCTGGAAACCAAAGACAGAAACCCTGCTGAATCGGGATGGCATTAAGAAGTGGCATTCTTAATGGTCTAATGATGACACTCCATAAAAAGTCTATGAATTAAGGAGCTGGCATCATTCACGGTGGATGACATTTTTACTTGGGTTGAGGAAAGGAGGAATAAGGAAAAGTGGGGAAGAAAAAAAGACAAATGATTGAAAGACAGTGATCAGTGTTTGGTGTGTTGCAGCACATCAATAATCACTGACCAGAGCACAGTATTTCTTCATGTCTCTGAGAGGAAAGACTAAAGAATGGATTTAATGAGAATGATTTGTTGGCACATATAACATCAATACAAACATTCAAAAGCTGCAGGCAACACTGAATAAGGGAGTGCTTATTGAATGCCTGCTGTAATCAAAATGTCCCCATCAATGATATAACATCCCCAATGTTTTGAATTGACTCCCTATTAACAGTATGAGTTCAACATTTATCTGTGTTTTTTTTATTTATAACAAATATTGGCTTTCTGAATGTCATGGCAAAATGCCACCCAGTCAATGAAAGTGCATACACTTTCTGATATTGGTCCATGGATAACTATTAAGTCATTTATGTGGTCTGACTGTGAGATGGGCAATATTTTCATTTAATTTCTTTAAATGATTTTCTGATTTGGTGGAGAATATAGACCGAGGGAAAATGTCAGACCTCTCCGATATCTGACCGAGGAACTGCCCTAGTAGCATCGCTTCAGTATATCCTCAAACGACTCGGAGATGCTGTGGATTATTACAAGGGTATAGAGGCACAAATTGAAACATGATGGAAATGATCGCTTTAATGTTACACAACATAGGAGGGAACCCTGAACTCGGAGATGGACCATGAGGGGTTGACATTTAAAAACTGTTCTGAGGGAGGACCAATTGCCTCTTGCAGTGGTGGTGGTGGGGGGGTGGGGTAGGGTGCTTTAATGATCCTTATTTATCTTTACCTACTCACCCACCATATGTCACAGAACAGGCACATTTTACCACAGAGGACCTGACATCAGTGATACATTATAATCTTTCTGTACTACATAGCATAGCACATAAATTGTAGAACACACGTTTCATACGAGTTGTAAATAGTGATAGAGTCGTATTCTATTATATTCTGCTACACTCAGGCCATCTACATTCGCAGTTTTGCCAACACACACACACACACACATTTTCTATTCACATGAGTGGGATACAAGTTTTACTTCACTGGCTTTGAGAGCAGGAAGATAAGTGGAGATGTGCAGCACTTTATTTTCATGTCAGGATCCTCTTTTTCCACTTGATTGGCCTTTCATCACACAGTATGTGGTACAGACAATGAGGCAACGGGAAGTAGAAGCGAGGAGTGGAATGCATTGGAAAGGAGGTGAAGCACATACATGAGATGAGGGGAGGGATGAGGCCGCTGATGATCTTTGACGAAGCATCTCACGAGACACAAAAGGCTCAAACCGAAACCCTGCCGTACAGCCGTACAGACAGCATGCTCAACATATTCAGACGTTGTGTTAATTCATGCACAATATGACAATAAAAAGGAGTGTATCAAAAGTCTGAGGTGCCAACAGCCGATGCGTGCAGGAGAGGAGAGAGAAAAGGCTGGAAAACAACTCATGGCTAACTGCCTGCCTCTCATCTATTTCCCTTCATTAGTTGGATGAACCACATCAGAAAAAAATCTCTCCGTCTTCTCTTCCTGTCTCTTCAGCTATTCTACCTTGTCACTTTGTTGAGGCTGTATAAAACTTCGGTTTAGCAATTCTAAATCCTTACATTCAGGTAATCTACTTTGATACCCCAATATGGCAGAAAAATGGCAATGTTACAAGCTGCGCTCCTCCTACGTGCTTCCGTGTGTCCAACTTTCTGCATCAACAGTGTGAGGAGAAAAATCTAAATGCAGAAAGTTGGGGGAGTGGGGGTGGCGGCTTATTATGACTCCCACTGGAGGATGTTCAAAAGAGCTGCAACACCCAATGTACTGGGTTTGTTGCTTTCGGTTTTAATCTAGCCTAAAGATATATGTTTATCAAAGTGAATTTTCAGTGTCTGTTTTCAAGGCTTTGCCGAGCTTTCAAATCTCCCAGAATTCAAAAGGAGCAGGCCAGAACATGAAATGATGAGCACATCACCAGCTCAAACTCACAGAGATACAGCAACACAGCGCAACAGCAAATCACTACAAAAATGTGATGACTATGGTCTGTATACTGATATGAAAGCCAATGTGCAAGTGTGGGGGAGGGAAAACACTGCTGTCAATGCCAGTAAAATGCTTTCTTGTGTAGCTGCAAGATCTTTCCTTCAATACTCAAGTTCATATCTACTAAAGTTGCACACAACAGGTGGTGGTGTTCCCTTTGAAAAGGCTGCATGCAGACGGTGAAGTACATTGAAATACATTACAGTAAGGTAATTTTGGCCACTTGGGGGTAGCAGAATGAGCTGAGAACACAACATGTTATTACCCCCTTCAAAAATGTGTTAGGAATAGCAAACAGTACAGAACAACATTAGCATTTTTTTGAGTTGTGTTTCTGGCCATCTGACAAAAGTACATCAAATATCCAGTCACCTCTTAGCCCTGTTTTAGGGTGGGGTTATCTGAGCTTTTTTGCTTAAAAACAGCTGCCTGCTGCGACTGGAAACATGGTCAATAAGAGAAGAGTTGCGGCTGATGCAAAGCAATAAGTTAAAGGAAGTGAAAATGCTCCATAGAGCTTAGGGGATACTTTTCTGTGGGTTCATTACAACAAGTAACACGTTTCACAATACAAGGAGTCATTTAATCCATTGTTAATATAAAAATATTGATTAGTGCAGCTTTAAGTTTTCAAACTGCATTGCACGTGTTAAGAAGCCACCATTATCCTACAAATAAACCTGTTAAGATTAAAACCCCTGACCAAAAAGAGCAATATTATTTCTGACTGTTTGCTGTAGGAGTTACTGTTGGAAGGTTGGGATGTCTCAGAATGCCCAAGGAAGTGGTGAAGGACATGCCTAGGGAGAATTATATCAGCACTTCTTTGATGCTACTGTGATCCCAACTCTTACTGTGACTTAGATCTGAATGAGAACAGGAGCATACGTAGATAGAACTTTTTAGCACCATGGACAGCGACCTTAAGCTGCGCACAACATGTTCAGGTACCTTGGACAGCTCCAGAGTGGAGTCACACTGTAGGGAAGGGGTGTCAAACTCATTTTAGTTCATGGACCTCATACAGCCCAATTTGATCTCAAGTGGGCTGGACCAGTAAAACCAATGCATTATAACCTGTAAATAATAATACCTCCAAAGTACAAGTACATGAGTGCCTGAAATGACTTACTTAAAATATGTGCAATTTCCACAATGTCTCAGTTTTTCCACATTCAGTAAGTTTACTGTCATTACAATTTACAAATCAGCGGATCTGCAAAGGCACAAAACACTTTCTTGGAAACCCCAACAGTCTACTTTTCTCCTTTTTGACAAAGACATTTTCCACCAGCAGCTCCTGCATGATCAGTAGCCTAGCTTGACAGTGTTGTGTCATGCAGCGTGTATGTGAGCATGTGCTATAATAGCATATCCAGCATAGGGCCTGCTACCCGCACGTAGGAGAAGTTAACCTTCAGTGCTTTCTGCCAGAAAGGCTTTGTGCCTGCTGCTCTTATTAGGACAGCACAGTAGGAATAGCAGTACATTTTATTTGAAAAATTGGAATTAATGACTTCTCTGCTATTTCCACACTTTGCAAAGTCATCCAGCGGGCCAGATTGGACCCTTTGGCGGGCCGGTTCTGTCTTGACACCACTGCTGTATGGGGTCCATCCATCCAAACATTCATTTCCTTTGTGTGCAAATGTGCACCTAACCCTTTCTCCTGTGCAACTGTGTCTCGTGTATATGTGTCATACAAGTGTGGTTCACTGGTGAGTTCTTTATCTTTGTTTCCTTTAGTCCTATTCCTACGATCAAAGGCTCTCTCTCTCTCAGCCAGAGAGCCCCACCCACCCACCCACCCCCCACTATGCCATTAGCAGCACAGCCCCACAACATTTTCAAATCTTTGTAGAGGCTTTAAAGTATTTGAATTAACTAGTTCCATTTGTAGCACAACCCTGATGTCTGCATCCTCATTTGTGTATCACAATTAACAAGACTGTAGTCATTGGTACGCAACCCATACAGCATGTATGGGGCAATTGAACTTGCCACCGTGTCGTTTTTGTACTAAACTTGTACTATACAATCCGAACTTTAATTACAGCTCTGTAAAAGTACACGATACATTGCAACTTTTGCAACTTGAGTCTTTTTTAAATATGTTTCTTCTCGTTTCTGTTGAGATTTCTTTTGAAGCAATAAATATTTACTTTCAAAAAGTTTTATTTTATGGCTTGGCCCAGATAATCAGCCAAATCTTTTCACCAGAGGTTGAACAATACTACCGTATACAGTACACGCTATTTGTAGAGTTCCCAGGTGGTTCCCGGCTTTGTTTGATTAATTATCATTTCTTGATTTTGTAATTATGATCTGTAATGAGATTCATGTCTCTTCTGAAATTTGGAGTTCAAAAGACAGAAGACAAAACGTTAGGGTGAAAGGATGCAAAAGTAGTATGATGTTTTAAGGCTTTGACCTTGACACACATGTTTCTTATCTACAGAGTGTATATGAGAGGATAAAGCAAACATATAATATGCATTTGTTTGTGATGAATCTATGGAGATCTTGTTTGTGTTCATTGATTCATTTACTCGTTCATCCTTTTGCTGCCATCTTGATTTTTAGTTTTTTGCATTTCATTTCCAGAAGAGTATGAGTAAGAGTTTGTAGGTGGCATTCTTTGTTTATTTAGCCATTGTTGCCATCACTGTCCATGCGTACTACCAGTTATTGCACCGTTTATTCATGCAGACTTCTATAAACAGGAAATAAATAAAGAAAATTACATCTTTTGGTTCAGAAAATTTTGCAATAAAGGATGATTATCAGAACATAGTTGAATAGCAAATGCCAAATGTTTTCATTAACTAGGGAGAGGTTGAGTCACCACTGTTATCAATTCAAGTGTAGTACAGAGAACACATGAAAATAGAATAATTCTGTCATTATAAAAATACATTTCATGTACAATACATGTTTATGTCATCAATTGGATATGCAGTTAAAAAGGTTTGTTGTGACTAAAGCCAGGTTGACTGTGGTTTCTCTGAGACTGTTCACCTCCACTTTCCCTTACAGCATGACATGTCACAGAGAATACATTGGCATCAATAATGTTAATTTACTGCTCATAGCAGATACACAATGAGAGAAAACTACTAGGAAATGTGGTTTTACATTTTTCATTCTTTACTCCAGTCAAGTCAGTCTACCAACTAAAAGCAGATTACTACACAGTATTAGAACAGCAGGTATTTGTATAGAATATATTACATTCAGTGGAAGTTTGTTGAAAAATATGCCTGAAATTACAACCGTTATAGTACATTTATTAAATATTTGGTCATTACTGGTTCCAATAATCAACTTTCCAAAGAAAGTCTAAGAAGATTTAACAAGCATCTACTCTAATCTCTTTATGGATGCCACACTGTGGCAGAGTTACAAGGGGTGGACAGAAAAACATAAAAAAATCTGTATAATAATATGGAATCCAATACATTATTGCTTGTAAGAGGTGCCAAATCAACTGTATGGTAATATTTGAAGCTGCAGACTGATGACTGATTGTTCTATGGCACATCATAAGGTGTGTGGAGACTTAAAATTATTTTGTTTTTGTTTGGGACTTTGGAGTGAAGTCTTTAAAATAACAAGTCTGTGTTAGAGCAGGGTTTTGGCTTGGGCTGAAGCTATCGATTAGTATTACTATTAATATTTATATAATTATTTAGTCTATAAAATGTCAATAAAATAGCACAGACCGTCTGTTACACTTTCCCAGAGTCTTTAAATTGCTTGTTTTTTTCTGACCAACAGTCCAAAACCCATTCAAAATGTTATAACAAAAAGAAAAGCAGTAAAATCCGCAAGCTGGAACCCGAACATTTCGGTCATTTTTGCTTGATAATTTAATATTATTTGATTAAGTTTCTGCAGAGAAAAAGTACACTGCATGCAAGATAGTCATTTTCTACAGTAGTAAATACTGTTAAAATAGCGTAGGCAAAGAAAAAGAGCTAAGGGCCTCTAACGCTGAACAGGATTTGCAGGAGTCGAGTGGTGTGGGAACCTCTTACTGTGTTGCTCCAGCCACTTGACCCGCAGCTCCACAGACAAAGCAGGTCACTAAGGAGCTGCCATAGCAACAGGGAACCACCTCTTCCTCGTGAAGCCATCGGGACGGAGACAGATGAGGAAGGGGTGGTACTTTGAAAGAGAAGAGGGAGCATGGCAGGGAAATTTTAATGATAAAGTTTTAATTGCCACGTTTGTTTGAGAATTTTAGACTACTAATGAAACAGAATAGACCAAATGCAGTTGCATGCACACTCACGGGAAGAGGAGCAGAGAAAAGGGAGGTGGAAAAAGGCCATGAGGAAGAAAGAAGAGCAGGATTTAAGAGCAGACAGCAAGAGTCGAAGGGAGGAATGGTTGTCATGCATAGGAGCCGCTCCTCATGGGAAATGATAACGAAGCGAGATGCTATCTAATTATATCCCGCTTACCAAATCGATTTGAGCCAAAAAAAAAAAAAAACAACAGCAAGTGCAACAGGCGAGAAATCTATTCCCAGCACTGTGTGGAGCGTAAAGGAATCACGGAGCAAAATTGAAATCATCAATGACCGTCAGAGAAAGTGGATGGTGGTGTGGCTGCTGGCAGCCCAGTGGTGATCAGAGTCTTATCCACACATCTGCTAGACACCAATCTTGTGCAAAAAACCTGGAAGCACTCCCAGTCCCCCGGACTGAGAGTTTGAGTGTAGTAGCAAAACAAAACCACAGCTAATCCATTATCTCGCAGCAAGCTTCTCAGCAATCTACTTTCTTTGGAAGCCTAAAGAACAAAAAAAAATGTTACTTGGTTGTTTTATACTGTGGAATGTGTGAAACAATCCTTTAAGATATCTTAAGTCCAGAAAAATAGTCAGTAACTATGCTCTTCTGACAACAAAGCATCCACAAACAAACAACATCCATACTTTCTTTTCTAGAAATATTGTGTTAATTAGCAGCAGTGAGCCCCATCTACCTGAAAGGTAGTAAGTATTGAAAGATACAACGCTGGGCTGTTCTTCAGAAAATCCCCAAGATGTTTGGCGTAGGTTAATCGAGTCAGTTCTGTGTGCCAACATGTAACATGTATCAAACAGTCTCTCCCCTAAGTTTTGCCAAGAAGCCACTGTGAGCTGCTGGAGCTGCCTGTGTATTGGCTTTGATGTTTTATTCATTTTCTAGGTAGCTTGTAAATGTGTCTTTTATAGCTATATGGAAAGTGAAGCCTGTGTCTCATGGTGCAAAAGCACATGAAATGGAAAGGTAGAGCCAGGCAGTAGTAGATTTTAGACAGCGTCTACTATTCCCTTTGCCTATTTTACAGATTGGCTTGGATTGCAAAACAGAGGTACATCTCTGTATAACAACGGAAAGTTGTAGTGAATTACTAAGCTAATGTCTTGCAGCTGGCTGAGGCCACACATGGCATCTGTGCCATGAAAAACACAAGCACTGAAAAAATGTAATCCACTAAAGTGTCGTCACCATCATCAACAATCATCAATGAAGATTTGAGATAAGTCATATTGGCCTGATACATCTTGATATTTTTCCATGTTTCAGACTTCCTTTGCTTCCAGCAATGCATCTTGGGTGACAGTCCTACAACCAAAATTGTACCAAATTAAGGTGTAAATACACCCAAGAAGCATTTTAGATCCACTAAACCTGCTCCAAAGACAGTCAGAGATATAGCACACTTGAGCGTAGTATGAGTAGAACACTGAACACAGGCCAGATGTTGTAGCTGCTCTATGTAAAGGCTAGTAAAGACTTGCAGCGATGCCCGTGGGTCAAAAACAGTATGTGTAAAATATAGCTGTAAATGCACCCAAGATGAATTGAAGATTCACTAAACCAGCTCCAGAGGGCCAGATGTAGCAACTGTTGCCTTCAGTTCCCAGAGACTGTGGAGTCATCAGTCTAAGTTCCAAGATGTGTTCTTTTCACCAAGAAACTTTGTCTGCCCACTGAAATGGCATTGAGCGGTAATTAGGACCACATTAAAACATGTTAGTATTCATAGAGGAGGGGGCGGTGGTAAGATAAAGACTAGCAAGAGACAAGGACGATAAGTATAGATTGAGGAAAACGCAGAAAAGACACTCCATTTGAGCGATGAAAGAGGGGATGGGTAAGAGAGAGAGGTGATAGATGGAGGGAAAAGAAGAGCCAGCGCTGATAGACTGCTGATGATGAAAAGCTGTGTTCGGTGCGCAAGTGTGGACCCGTTAATGAAAGGGAACCAGCAGCACGCATTCCCATCGTTAGCCCTCATTAGCCCTCTCTCTGGGGGGGGGGGGGTTGCGGAGGCGGCTGGATGGAGGGAGACAAAGAAAGAAGACTGAAACAGAGAAGAAGAAGGCGTGGAAAGAAAGGAAAACAAAAGGGGAGGGTGGGGGTGGGAGGTTATTTGAGCTTTGCTGTTGTGAATGTGTGTATGTAAACATAATCTGAGTCTCTTAATCTTAGTCCCACATGCATCACTGTGCACAAATATGTTGCTGCTTTTGATTTCAGCATATATGCATAAACTATATGTCTCCCACCACAAAGAAATGATGTATATCTATATACAGTATATGAGACATCCTGGTACAGTAGTGTGACTAATTATCTGCTGAAACACTGTATTAGTTGCATGATTACCAAGCTCCTCTATAGCTAATTACATAGCCTGCTCTTGCCTGACCTCTGCCAGCATGATGCATTACTCCACTTCTCCAGCTCCCACTCCTTTGTCCCCTGCCATCTTCTCCCTCCCCCCCTTCATTTTTAATCTTTTCAAAAGTTCACTTCAACTCCCTTTGAAAAGTGTGACCTTTTTATACCTTATCTTAAATACCCATGAAATACAGCCATCAAACATATAAAGCAACATTTTACCCCTGAAGTCAAAATCAGCATAACCCAGTACCACAGTTAATTAAATTAACTGTAAAACGTGGAACATTTGCTACCTGTTACACTTTAAATGTGATGCCAGTAACGGATGCAAATCCAGTGTTGTATTTATTTGTAGCCGAGTGGAACTTAAACTGAATCACTGTTGTATCCTGAGACCTGAGCTCACCAATAGGCGGACTGGGGTCCTGGTCCGGACCCAGACGCCGTCCTATCCAGACCTATAACTGATAAATTAATTACTACATTTTGACTGAGCGGTTTCTATTTTAATCGTCGCAGCTTTTCCAGCCTTCGCAGCACTGGTTTAGCAGCCCAGGAAACTCACAGACCAATTGCATGTGTTGTAAATCATCTCATGTGATGCTGCTCAGCCAATCAAATCTGTGCATTCTGATGAGCACTGCGACTTGAGTCAGTGAGTGGGATACACACACACGGGAGAGACGAGAGACAACAGTAGAGTAACAGTAAAATACGTGAGTCGGAGAAAAGTAATTTCAAGCTAGAACTCACCACTCACTGAACAAGAGAAAGTGGGGGAGTGGTATGTAAGAGGGAAAGAAAGAGAACAGGAGGTGTTAAAGCTGTTCAATTGTTAAGATGTGGTTTATTATAAAATTGGCTGAGACTTAAGGTGTGAAATGGAGTTAACTACACCTTTTATTTCACTTTTCTAAAATTAGGCAATTTTAAGATGCTCTCCGTTATGTATTTTATTTTTAAATGCAACTCTTATTTTACTTGAAATGAGAAAAGAACATTCATTTATTATTAGAGTATTCATTATTTATAATTCATCCAGTTCAATGTGAAAACTGACAATGAATATTGCTGAAATATTATTGAATTGTACTTTATTTGATTTGACAGTCAGTTGTTGACCACATACAGACAGTCAAGCAAAGCATCCACCAAGGATGTGTGTCCAAATAGTAAAGCTGGACTCCTCTTTTGTTCACCCATCCTTCAAACCAATTTGACATGTTTCACAAGGTTCAACTGCTCATTTCTTGCCCAGTATCAGACAGATTGCTGTCACCTATGAAACTTATTTTGGATCAGACTGGAGAAGAAAAAAAGAAACCAGCATAAAAAAAAAAAGCAAGACTGATGCGTCTGCTGGAAGAGACCTCCCTTCACTGATATATACACTGGCCCACACGTACTGCCCTAATGGTTGCCTAATGTGATTTAGTTCAGATCAAAGTGCTACGTAGGCTAAACGTGAGGTGAATTGCCCCTAGGTACTGGTAATGGCTGTCTGACCTGAACCCTTCTGTGTGAAGAAAAAGGACCTCCATGATAAGTGGACACTTCTGGAGATGGCACATTACCAGTGCACAGTGAGATACTTACCTGGCAAAGTTCAGTGTACAACCATATTGTCACTCCACATACAGGACAAGTACCCCACGATAGCAATATAATACAATAAACCACGATAATCTAATAGGCCCAGATAGGTGTACCATCAGTGTACCTTTATTATGATGTACAGACACTTTTCCACTAATTCCATTTATATTTGAGCCATTAACTGCTGTGCGATTATAGATACACTGCAATAAACTTGTTGTGAATAAGGCAAAAGAAACACACTTGTATGTTGATTGATTGGGTCACTAACTTTTCCCCACATATGGCCAAATTTAAGACATCAACAGCTGTTCTCCTACCTGTTTACAGTAACAACTGTCTACCTTGTAAGTGTACTAAATGTTTTGTTTTGAAAATCAGGGAAGCAACTGTAACACAAGGGATATCAAAGGTAACAGACATGTGGCAATTTTGCAGTGTGGTCTAAAGTGGGATTTGCAGGTCACCCAACAGTGTGGCCTAGCGTTTTCAGCCTCATACAGAACATCCATTAAAAAAGAACATCTTTAAAACTAAGGGAAAAAAAGAATCTGAGCAGAAACAAGGATTCTGCTAAGAACTTAATCTTTTCTGTCAAATGTAAGTGTATAACTATTTAGTATAAATAAAGCTGTCTATTTAAAGACCCTCATACATCCTATAAACAGTTGTTTAAATCCTTGTGACCATCTGAAGAATGAGCCATCTCTGTGCTCCATCTGCAGCATCTAATTGATGGGTGTGCTGGATGTTCTCAAATTGCTGGACAATTATGGATGCCTAATCGAATGTGGAAACCCTAAATAAATCTCGTGAATCCAGCACAAGGCAGCAACAAACAAGTACAAAAACACCAGAGGTTTTCCCTGCACCAAACCTGTAGACTTCAGCATTCCAAGTTTATATAGTGCAGATCATCAGGAGTGTGGGAGCTGAACTGAACGCTGTCAGGACAGCCCGTTCCCATCAATCCTCTGTATCTTTTTTACAGGAAGGCCACAATGCTGGTTTCTAAAACTTCATGAACTGAATAGGTTTACCTAAAGTATCGTGAGGCAGACAGATGGCTGTAAATATTTGAAACTGTGGAGGGGGGTGACATTTTTAGGGGGGAAAAGCAAAACTATTACAAGGCCGCCAAGGCCGCTAATATTGCTTTGCCTACTTGCAAAGCAATATTAGAATATGCTTAGCATTTATATTTGAGGATCTGCTT
The DNA here is from genome assembly GCA_002120245.1 of Maccullochella peelii. Taxonomy (NCBI): domain Eukaryota; kingdom Metazoa; phylum Chordata; class Actinopteri; order Centrarchiformes; family Percichthyidae; genus Maccullochella; species Maccullochella peelii. The sequence continues at coordinate 79,351 of LKNJ01002560.1, forward strand.
GGGATTCCACCTTGGAAACATAAGATCAGTTTCCACTTACTGGCAGCCTGTCTGGTGTCTCCTTTCTGTTGAAATGTCAGCACATTGTGGCAGTCATAGCTCTAATTTTATTTGATCATCCCTGATTGATGCCAGTCCCTAACACACCCACGGACAAGTCAACCTCTTCTAAACTGAGGTGCCCCTGTGGCACATCTGGTCGCATTATTAACAAAAAGCTGCCTGAGTCTGCACCTTGACTCACAAAAAAATAAAAGGGCCCAGCCCTGTTTAATAAGATCACTCCTTCCAGCCATTGAATCATGACTGCCTTCTCTTGGGTGCTAATGACATTGGTAGTCATTTAGAGGCCAGTTTGTGATCAGCCATTTCTGTATTCTACTTCCCAGGCTGCAAACAGATAAAGAAAGGGCTCGTCTTTAATTTAGCACTCCTCCTTCGACTCATTCTGCCAATATTTCTCTTCCTCAAAGCTCTTTTCCCTTCACAAGCTTAGTGGCTTTGGCTGCAGCCACAGCTCTTAGTGGTCGTATCACGTAAAAGGAGGAGTGATTTTCATCTTCTGGTTTTCACAGGTCTCAGGTATAACAAGGTAGGAAGTGAAGGAGGGGAGTGTAGAGGGCCACAGACAGGTAGTGACAGAAAAAAGGGAAAGGCAAATGAGATGTGGATCCTGAGGGGAGTCGAATGGGATGAAGTGGAAAAAGAAGCGTTTCCCAAGGATGGGTCAGAAATTGACTTGGTGTGTGGGCTACACTTACTTGAGGAATGCAATTAGCGTGTGGTGTGGTGTATGTGAGCAAGGTTATGGAAGAGAGAAAAAAAGAAAAGAGTGAGAGATAAATGAAAAATCCCTGCAGGTACATAAAGCCACCAGGGAGCATTGCCGGGAGAAGAGAGGATAAAAAAAGAAGGTGATTGACATTCACTTTAATCCACAACTCACCACATGTCATCCAATTTTTACACCTGAAACACAAAAAAGAGCTATAAAGTACCAGGCAGACAATGAAAGTGGACAGCAGGGAGCAGAGAAAGAAAAAGGCAAAGAAAGAGAGAGGGAGAATAACAGAGAAAGAGACTTAATTCCTCAGACTGAATGACATACAGAGAGAAATTGCAGGAGCCTAGAGAAACTTGAGACTATTTGGGATTTGAAGCAACGCACAGGAGATGAGAGATGTATGAAAAATAGCATCAACTGAGGAAAAACAAAGTTGCAAACAGGAGGTGGGAAATACGTCACCGAGGACCAGGGTGCACAAAAAAAGAACAGCAAACTAGTAGTTACAGTGCCGCTAAAGGCCAGTACAGCCCATTGTGCACAGTAATTATGCACTGCTAATGATGCTAACGCTATCTGAACAACTCCATTGTGTTTAATTTAAGACATGAGAGAGGAAATAGGAGGCGTCATGCTGATGCTGTAAGATAAGTCACCAAGGCAAACAAAGGAGTGGGACTAAAGCACGTGAATGGTTCATCTCAAATAGTGGAGGAGCAATATTCCAGGTTCAAATTGAGGGTTTACGTAACTCAACCGTCACAGGTTTATCAGTGATGTATAGCGTTGTTTCGCTTAATGTTTAGCGAAACAACATGCTCATAAATACCATACAAGCAGTCGACTTAATGCTATAGTAAGCATGGCATTATCACTAATGGTAGTCTAGTTTTGCTCATTAATGTTTTACCTTAACTCAGTTTTTCATACCGTATGATGTTCTCTCTCCAATGCTCTTTGCTTTATATATAGTCAGAAAACCTCTTTAAAAGCTGAAACTGGGCAAGTTTACAGGCAACCACTTCTTACAGACTCTTTTTTGAGGGAGGAAAATGCCAGAGGTAAACACAACGTAAACTGTAGGCCTAAGTAAGACATTGATGTCTTTTGTTTTTTTTCTTCATTTTCTTTCTTATGAAAGCTTTGAGTCACTTCTGATGTAGGTGAAAACCAACCTTGAACGATTCTTGCATTTCTCCCGGCTGAATGGGCTGGGTTCAGTTTACAGTGCAAACACCTCTCGCTCTGTGTCTCACTCCTTCAGTTGTGACCCTTGTTGCAGAAGCTTTCTCTCTAATTAAAAGAACAGAAGCTGCCAAGCAACTGTGGTGAAACTGCAGGACACTGAGCTTTCTAAGCACACAAACACACGTATACAAAACACACAAGAGGTGCAACAGATTGCACATTGACAACCACAAACATCTGTTTCCAGGAGATGTTGTTCTTGACAAATGACATCATCCGACCTGTCTGCATAACCTATATGCACTGTATCCCCTATGGAGAAGATTGAATTCCATCACTGCTTCCTCCTTGCCTCAGGCAGTGAAGCCATGTTGAATTTTGTGCCATTTTATCTCTAGACATGTACTGTACAATAGCTGTAGGCTAAAGATACGCAAAGGGGATGCACATGTTCAACTAAGACGCTTCTAGGGTACACCATATTGCATTCATATATCAGTTCAATTATTAATTAAGAAATGCACACGTCTACTCACTTAATGGCCAATCAATGTCTACAGGAAACCAAACAATAAATCTAAGATATTACGTTAATGCATGCATCTCCTCAGACAAGGACTGAAGAATGACTTGTGGGTTGAAGATGACTGGAAAAGTGTGTACAAAACAATCTCAACTCAAGATCCATTTATTTCTGGAGCTTTTGATCATTTCACATGGCCGTCATCAGCAGATGGAGTTTGAGCAGTTGTCACTTAACTCTTTTCCAATATCTATATTAGCTTAAAAGTCACAGCACATCACATGATAGAGGTGGAGGTGGGATCGTTTTTCAACTGTAATGAACTTTAAACCTCAACAACACGCGTTTCATAGATTAAGTATATACTCTGCCCCCAGAAAATCACGGTCCAATTTCAAATATCCCATGTTGCATTGTTGGTCACAATTCTTCAATAACCAAATTTAATATACCCCTATCAGAATTTTCTCCAATACCAATAATAGTATTGACCAGAAAAATACAGTATTTATTGAGCAGCATTTTTGTTTTCTTCTGACTGCAGTATCAAACTTACACACTTGGCCGTTGTGATGCATATGCTTCAAGATTGTTATGCAACATGTATACAGTATTTCAAGGTCAGTTTGACTCGTGTCAGACTTTTGTGAAAAAGGGCAGTTTAGAGACCGATTCAAAAGCTTTATTTATATTGATAGAGTTGAAAATCATTCATGCGAGTGACGCCACAAATATATCGGACAATATGCAAAGCATCATTTAAGTTAAAAAGGGAAAAAGTGTCCCAAGACTTTAGCGGCTGCCGAGTCTGAAGATACGGATGATTATGATAATGCACTGAGCACCCGTCAGTGAAGGCAAGTACTGACATCTGATTAAAGACTAGCCTGGATTCGGGCTGAATTATTTAGACGAACATGGTGATGGAGGGAGAGAGCCAGAGACGGGGACACAGAAAGAGAGAGGAAGAGAAAGTGAGTGATAAAGAAAAGGGGAAAGATAGTTCAGCCACACCAACAACCACATAACTACCCCACGTACATGTGTGGGGATGTGTGGTCATTCACACATATAAACCCATTCCTATTCATTCCCAGCTTGTTATACTAAGCAAGCACAATTCCTGGACACTGATGTTCCCGAATCAAACAAACAAATGGTCTCACTTCCTCAATATCGGCCTGTCGTGTCAACAGTGCCGATGGCTAAGAGATTAAAGGACCCTCCAGACAGCCATTTTTCCACACTGACTATTCTGGGGGACAAACTAATCCCTATAAATCTTATCAAGGCTATGTGAGAAACCCAACCATATGTGGAGGAGATTAGTGTGGCGTTTTGGCCTTTTCTCGATTTTCTCACTTCAGATAACAGGGGTGTCGGAGACACACATGCCCGTGCGCACACAGACACACAATCAATTTCCACATTTACCATTGTTTTCTTTGCAACTTTAAAAGGGTGATAAAATCCTTATCAACCCTAAGCATTTGAACTGGGCCTTTTGAGACCGAAACACATTCCCATGCACACAAACACGTTCACGCTGAGCTATTTAGCTTAGCTCCTCATCTAGCCCGCTTCACATGCGCCGCACAGCAAGGTTGGCGTGGTTAGGTTGCTCTGCTTTGTGAATTGCATCATCCCTCATTACCTCCAAATGCCATTAAAAAAAAAAAAAAAGACAAAAAAGAATCCAATCTACGGACGTCCTTTTGAGGTTTAGAAATGGAAAACTGAGTCTTGATACAAAGAGACAAAAGACAAGCTAAAGAATGAAAAGTGAGGAAAAAGAACCAGAAAGTCAGAGGAGTGGAGAGAAAGAAAGAGGAAGCTGGGGGAGAGATGTATAGACTGAGCAATGGACGGTTTGAAAATGAGACAAAAAGGAGGGAGCTGAGAAGTAGATTATGGGTGTTCTGATTTGATTTCTATGGCAGATATAATGATGGTTAGTTTTCTATTCATCTTCCTGGCTCAGTGGGAGCACAGTAGGCAAATCGGGTTTTAGGATCTGGCCAGTGGGCAATGAGGAGGGCTATTAAAGGATCATTACCATCTCCTGCCATTACAGAGCTGTTGCTCCGGAGGAATTACCTCGGTAATGAGACCAACCTGAAACTGAATGCTTGAGGCAAGCCTGATGCACATTACATGGGAACACTGACACACACACACCCACACATATTTGGAGGCGCGCTCAGCTTGGATTGATGGTGCTTGCTGTTAGTTTCCCACCTATTCATGACTGCACATCAGTGTGAGTGCATGTACACGCACATAGACACCCAGATTTATAATAAAGCACACAAACTCATGCTCGGGAAAGATGTGTAGGAGTCCAATTAATCCTTTTGACAGTAACTTGTTTGTTTGCTTGACATTACCGGGATGCCACTTGTTTTCTTTCAGTTCATTGCCCCCTCTTAGCGCTGTGTGTGTGTCCAAGCATTTGCTCCCTTTCACACGTTGAAATGCTCTCTGACACCATGTCTCCAGTGTGCACTCTGGAGCTGGTGAGCTATGAGCAGTCATTAACCTGAAATGCTATCTTAGAGACACATACACTCTGACAGCAGCAAAACCTTTTTTTCCCTATTGTTCCATTTCCAAGGGAAACAATTTAAGACATCATGTTATCTCAAAGAAAAAACTATCGGTGTATTAACTTTGACTTAAGTATTTTATTTTGATGTTAAAAGAGAAGTTTGTGACAATCTTTTAAATGAAAGTAAATGAAATTTTAAAGTAAATGACAATGCACAATTATTTAAGCTGTTATCTTAAAGTGATATTTATATTTTTTGTATAAAAATAACTAGCCCCTTCAGGTCTGGAATGTGGTTGTTACTGCAAGGAATAGCAGCAACGTTGGTTATAATGGATTCCAATTACGTCAAGTTTTCACATCAGGAAAAAAAAGAAACCACCCAAATCATCCTTACGGCATAATACAATCCCTCGCTGTACATCTGTAAGCTCAGTATGTTCTAACCAATCATTGTCCAGTGGACCTCAGGGCTAAAAAAGGGCCAATACCATGATTTCAAAGTAATGATTTAGGTATATTTTGGTAAAAATATGTGTTTGGAGCATACTTAAATAGATTAAGAGCAGAGAAGTCGTACGTTTTTCCTGCTGTTAAGATTAAGACAAGTTCCATTGGAATACATTACGTTTTTACAACAGCTGCTTTATGTAAGACAAAAGTACAAACTTTTTACAGCATCTTTTCAAGCCTAGAGGGTAAGTCATGTTTGATATTTTAAAAGACAAACTCTGGATGGAGTATCACTGTACCCTAATCATGCCGGTATATAGGAAATTAATAACAAGTTGCCCATATAGGAGGAAGTCTCTGTTAATACAATTTGACACTGGGTTTGATATGCAAGCAGTTCTGCTAGTCCAAATAATGCGTTTGTAACCATAAAGATAGCTGCTGGAACCTGAGCTCCCTTAACGATCAACTTAACATATACAGGAGGGGGCACACACACACACACACACACACACACACACACACACACACACACACACACACTCACAGTACCTTTCCAAGGGCAGAGCCCATTCCAGCTTTATGATGGACCTAAAGACACGCTGTGGGCAGTGAGGGCTTTGGCCAAAAAGACTTTATAGCATCATAAACACAGTTATACCCCATCTCCTCAACATAAATACGTGCTGGAGAGTTACCAAGAGGACAGCTTGAAGTCACGCCGGCTCTCAGAGGAGGGAGATGGCATTCCCATGAGGAAATCAAGAGAAGAGGCTTGATGGTGCTGCACTGGTTTAAGGCTACAGCAATGAAATGAGTCACAAAATAGTCCCATTCATATTAACATGCTCATGTGTTTCTTATGATGCCTGCATTTTTAGGTTTTATCACTCATTTAAGTGTTGCATAATTAATGCTTATTATCTTGGCTTTTGTTTTTTCAAACTTATTCATTGCTGAGTGGCACTACATCTGTTCCTCACTACCACTGTGTCACACATGCGCTTAGCAATCGGAGTTTTACTGCCATATGACCAACAAAAGGTCAAAACATGCAACAACTATGGATGAGTAGCACCTGTGTGGACAAGGTTGTCTTGCTCACTTGGTGAAGCCCAGTACTGCTTTTCTGATTAAAGAGCCTCTTTGTGATAACAGGGTGTTAAGAAGAAGTGAGAGAGTGTTGAAGACTGAGAGGTAAAGTAAAGGGCAGTGCGTTAGCCTCGGAGACAGCGGTCCGTGGTTTTAAAGAGTTAATCTGCATGTGAAAGAGTAGCAGTTTAAAAGGATATGAACCCAACAAAACCCTGACAGAATCACATGCAAGAGCATGAACACGTATCCACACAGTGCACTATTAGGATTAGGGCTGCAACTAAGGCTTATTGTCATTAGATTCATCTATGTTTTTTTTAAGGATTAATCAATTGCCTGTAAAATGTCAAATTGTTTAAAACAATTGTCCATGACAATTTACTTGATCTCAAAGTGATGTCTTCAAACAGCCAATTTTGTCCAACCACCCAGACATTCATTTTGTAATGACAAAATGCAGATGGGGCGCTGCTCATGTGGAGACCTGTGGCTTATGGGAGCAAACAAACCGTTGTTTTCTGTTGTTTTTCAACTCCTTCTAAAATTGTCATATTTGTATTTTTAGATTTATGTATGTTAATTGTTTGTGTACTTGTATTGCAAATGTGCTTGCTTGCCTCCAATTGCCCCTTGAGGGACACATAATGGCTTCTAATTAATCAATACATCAATTATCAAAATTGTTTAATTTAAAATTTCTGTTGGTTGATCAGCTAATCATTTCACCACCAATTAGGTTGGACATTAATGAGATGTGACTACAGTTACATACTTACTCGTTTGAGTTCATGCGCAAAAAAAAAAGGGAAGCAGTGCCTAATGAAGAATCTGCAGTCTGACCTGGATTTGGCTTCTTTTACATAAGCAATACTCATTTTCTCTCTCTCTCTGTTACTGCCTATGTCTGTCTGCCTCACTCTTCCTTCCTGAGATACACCAACACTAAGGCAGAGATTTACATACACACAATGGAAAAGAGGGACTGGAGTGTGAGCGCAGGGTGGAGGGAGGTTCCATTGCTCCTCAGATGCAGACTGAGACAGAGATCACCAGTCTGTCAGTGTGAAACCAGCCATTCAGTCTGAGAGGCGTCAAGCATGATAATCCCAAAGGAGGGCAGAGGTGTGTGTGTGTGTGTGTGGATAGGTAAAACGGTGTGTGTGCGATCTAGTCCGCAGACGGGTTTATACGATTATGTGAGAATATGCCCATGCAGTGTGTGGGGAAAATTATATCCGCATGTGAGATGTGCGGGTCAAAGCCTGAGTATAATTTGTTTGGAGTATGTGTGTGTAATTATATATATGTGTGTGTGTGTGTGTGTGTGTGTGTGTGTGTGTGTTGGCCTGCATCTCCCTATTTGCATGCATGAATCTGGCAGATGGCAGTTTGTAAGCAGTGTGTGAAAATCTGTAAATAGGGTGATGAGGTTGCAATGGTAGAGAATGTACTGTGCCATATGCCATAACACAGTGTGCTTTGTGGTATATGCTGCTCCACACTGAACAGTAGAGCAGGGTAGAGAGCAAAAACCTCACAACATCAGCCTAATCCACCAACACTTTCCCCAACTTTTCAAGAAATAATATTTTAAGTTTCTAAGCCCCTCTGCTCTGCAATGCACTAGCGGTACGGATCTAGAGAAGGAAAATGGATTTCTGTAGTGCTTAAGAATTCAAGTGAACATGACCAGCTTATACATCTCCAAAAGCCCTCCAGAGTATGGCTGACGGATGCTCTCTATGGTGGGACATAAAAGTCACCTGGCATGTTTGGAATAGAATATGTCCTTGTGCATATCTCCCCTCTTGCTCGTCATCTCTCTCGCCCCCCACAAGAGTGCAGCAGGTGCGTCGTGTTGCTCAAACACGAGAAAGCATTGTTTGCTCTCTCTCCGTGTGCCTTCCAGCCATGCAGATCGTGAGTCCCCCATGATGGCAGGCAAAGCAAAAGGTTGTTTGTGACATAGGCGCTGATCCACACCGCCACTGCCGTCATCCCACCCTCCCCCTCTCTTTAAGCCCTGTGGCTCCTTTACTCACCTTTCTCCCCCTTTTTAGCTTCTGCCTGTCTAAGCTGCTGTTGTGTTTAGTGCATAGCAGATGTGTGTTGGCTTGCATCCAATGACTATGGAATACTAATATGGTATTAGTTCTGTGGATACATTTGAAAATAGGGTTTTGCCACTGTTTCACTCAAAATGTGCAAAATATTGTTATAATGGCTTTCCCCACTTTCAAAAAAAGTGAAAGATTTGTGCCCTCTAACTGTTATTAGCTTTATTTTTATGGAAATCGAAGCACTATTATCTTAAAGCCGCTCAATATGCAGGCCTTTCACCTTCAGCTGATAAAACTGAATCAAACATTTGCAAGCACACCTACTTGCAAACATTTGATCTAACCCTTTCTTGGTTTTCACATAAGATTTGCTTGGATGGGAAATGTAGTACAAGATAAGGAAGCCTTTTTAGACTATAGGGATTCATTTGCCAGAGTGTCAGCTTAGGGAAAGTGTGAACAGTGCCATCTAGTGAGATGTACGTATATGCATGGTGTTTAAAGGATGTCAGCCCTTTTTCTTTTATCTGCTTGAAAAAGGAACCAGTGAGTGTTCAGATACATACCTAAAAGTATTTCCCTCATTCTTAGATCATTTACAGATACTCAAATAACAGACAAAGTGAAGAAAAGCACTCTCAGTCATTTAAAAACAGCAACAATGAGCTAGTAAATGCCAATTAGCAACAGCTTCCCTGGAGCCAGACATCCCAGTGAGACTTGATACAGATATAATGTTGACAATGTGTGTGTCTTGGTAATCCAATTCCTCTGCTGACACAGACTGCCCACTCTTTGACCTTATTAATACCCCAGCAGGTAGTTCATCCTTTAGGTCACTTCCCTCTAATCTAAAGCACTTCCGATAACTTTGTCTTGACCCCCTTACCCCTGACTGATTGCTTAAACTATCAGATACCCTTTTGGGAGAGGTGTTCTCATTAATAAACCTGACAGAAAATCAGCTAGAAGCCAGGGGGGGTTTGGGGATTTTTGGCAGGCGTATCTGAAACTGAAACCAACCAATAAATTATTTGAGCAATCAAAAATAATCATTTAAAAAACGGTTTGCTCTTGGTTTAGTAAAAACAGACAAGACAGACTAGTTGAAGAGGTTCCCCGTAAGGCAAACAATGTTCTTCTTAGTGACGGGGTGTTGAGTAGCGTGAGGAGGGATGAGAGAAGAGACTGATGAGGGTGTGATGCAGGGTCAAGGATGGATATTTGTGGTGTGCCAGCCCGGGTGTGGATAATGGGTAGTGAGAAGTCAAGAACCATTTAACTTGCTCTCCCATTTGCCCAATTTAAGACCTCCATTTAGATTTTGTCTTATGAGGCTACTTAAGATAATTCTCCCATAATTGAAATGGACCACATCAAATTGAAAACCTTTTACAACCTTTAAGAAACTATATCTCCCAAATACAAATGTACCACCTAAAGAGGAATGTGATACCTTGTTTAACTGAACATAATGTGCTGAAAAACAAGACAAAGAGGAGAGCTCTGGTTGTCCCTCCTTTCCTATTGATAAGATTTAGTGTAGACAAGATGCAATTGCCATGATTACTCCATACTGAAAAAAAACTTTAAAAAGTCCAACTGAAATGATCCCCCCAAGATTCAGACATCCACAAAAAAAAAAAGATCAGTGAGATAAGCTACGATGAATAGCATCTGTTGTGACTCCAGTGTGAGACAGATAACAGATATTGCAAAAGCTTCACATGTGACTTTTAGATAAGATGTGAAATATCAAATTTTTAAAAATTACCCTTTTAGGGATTTTCCTCTTTCACACCATTTGCATTTAGCGTAACCCAATGCTGAACGATTAAATGAACCAAATCCTTTTCAATTGAGAGGAAATATATCAGAGCTTAAAGGCTACAGCACTTAAACTGTGAAATGCATTCCATAATGTTTCTCTCACACGTCGAGAGGAAGGCGGTTCACAGGGTCGACTCTCTTGAACATGCAAAGAGAGACCGAAGGCCTTGGTTTCACATAAAGCGCGCTGTGGAGACGACCATTGCATAGAATTACTGACAGGCAGCGAAAAAACAAATGTATTATTCACTCCATGTGCGCATTACTGTGTGTATTGAGTGTGTGCCTAATACAACCAAACTGGCCTCTACTCACCAGTCTAATGTCCAAGTCAAGCTGGCAGCAGGGAGATGAGTAATGCCCACTATCACAGAGAGACAGGGAGTGGAACAATTGGCTTGTCAAATAAGAGCCACTTGACAACTTCTCAAAGAAGATCAATTATGGTCAGTGTTTGGATCAAAGCACTGACACAAGTGTGGCTGTGTGGCACATGGCAGCCAGAGCCATGCTTGCCCGGTCATGTAAAAGTACTTTCATAGTCTTAGTTGTTTTATACGCTCTCAACGACCACCACTGATTGCATGACAAATTATGAAATGATGTGATGTGCATATTATACTGGCCTGTGACTGTATAGGCAGCTGTGCTACTTAACCATCTGCTGAATAACACAATTACACCTGAGCTCAGGCTGATGTGGCAGGAAATGGAGGGAGGGGGACATCCTGTAATATGATGTAGGTAAATTAAGATGTGAATTTAACACATTTTGAAGGAGCAGTTCTCTGTGATACAATGGTAATGAGTTATAGCCCTCGACCTCCACAAGCTATCCTCTTGCCCTAGGAGATGAGGCTGGCACCATAGTGCAACAATATTACAGGCAGGAGATGTGATTACTAGATCTTAATCGGGTGCAATTCACCCGTCATCCCTGTTCCTAATATGCGGCTGCTGTGCTCCGGTGAATCCAGACACCGGCTCCTCCGCTGACAACGTTTGATCAGCTCATGGACGGTGATGTTTCTTAATCGTCGAGACAATGGAGTGGGGAGCGAAACGAGCTAATGGGGAAAATACTAGCTGGACAGGTTAATTTGGGGTTCATTGAATTACCGTGCAAATTAGCAGGGTGTCGTAAATTACAACAAGGCAGTAATGAAGAAATGGAAATATTGAAAAAAAGGAAGCTTTCTGCAGCAACATCAGAATATACCTCCTCCCAGATAATTAAATAGAAACACAGCCCACCAATTAGATTTACCCTTTCGTGGGGGGGGCACATACCAACATGAAAGAGTAATGGAAATGGAGGACAATAGTACGGCAAATTTTATTGGGGGAAATGTGAAACAAGGCAGAGGCAAGAAAAAGCGATAGCTAAAGGATGCAGAGAGAAGTGTGTGTTTTTTGTTTTTTTTTGGGGGGGGGGATGAGCCGGGGTGAGAAATTTCACTGCACCCCATTTCTCTCTGACATCCCTCAGCCCATCTCCTGAGCCCATCCATCTTGGATGACAATAGTGTCCTGATTTGCATACCAAAAACGCTTTCCGATATGCACTGTTCCGAGAGATTAGAAAATATTGACAATTATTGACAAAACCAAAAGGCATAGGCAACATTCCATCTGGATTATTGCATCTACCTTTTTGTTCTCTTATTTGCTCCTTTCTTTCTTCTTATGAGGGCACGTTATTGACTTGAATATCTGATTGCCACTGCTGCTGAAGCTTATGAGCAGAGTTGGGGAGGTGCACAGTGTTGGCTTGTTATGGAAGTGGCTGTTGCTTTGGATGGGAGGTTATGTTGTTATTGCTTGTTTGTGCACATTTCCCAGTGACACAGACTTTAATTAAGATAATCATCACTGTGGCACCCCGCATGGCTTTACAGTGGGCCCTATGCAGATTAAGGCCCAGTCTATGCAAACCCCGTGCGATCAGTTATTCTGCTTACAGGCAAACCTTGTGATTACACTGATAAATACATGACATAAAAGAGAGGACAGGGATGGAATAGAGCGCGGCAGAATTAAAGGGCTGCGGAACAATTGCTGAGATATTAAGGAGCATCATCAGTCCAGGGAGGCTAGGGAAATGAATGTCATTAATTGAATAAGACAGACACCATAAGGGACATCAGTTATTAAAAATCCTAAAATATTACACGCCACACTAGGTGGCGTCAGTACATGGAACACATTGGGTGAACACCTTTTGTTTGTTAATAAGACAAACAACAAGAATAAACAAATATTCAGTACAGTAAAATGTTTTAAAGAGGTCATCCCTGCAGATGAGGTTATGTCTATGAATAGAAATGGCACAAAGCGGAATCATACATTTCTTTATGTCCTTCTCCATGGCTTTAAAGTCACTGTGGGCTCCTCTCTGCGAGGGCAAAGATCTTGTTTAGAGGTAGAGAATCTCCTTAGTACTACAGCAGAACAATCTCCGGTCCACAGGTAATTAAGTTTCTCGTGTCCCGGCTATTTGTTGTTGCTTAATGAGAGCTCTCTGCACGCCTCTTGTGTTCTGTACTGTAATTAATAGACAACGGGAAGTAGAGGAGGTGGAGGGTGAAGAGCAGGTAGAAGGCAAAGTGGAAATTCATCCTCTCTGGTGACCTGCTGGTTGCCCTCAGAAGCCCCCCCCCCCCCATCTTTGTATTCCTCTCTTAGCTTGCTGCTCTTTTTCCAGTGGGCTGTTTGACAAGCTGCCAGTTCTAATGCCCTCAGTGCAATGTCCCTTGTCAACTCCCATAAACTCCTATATCTATCACAGCTTCCTATTCACAAAAAAAGAAGCTTCCGTTATCAAAGTGATTAAAAATGATCTTTAATTTTGGGGACAGCCAAGGGTATAGTGAGTTTAGACAATGGGCCAATGGCAATAAAGTTACACATGTGCATATCTTTATTATATTCTTTTCTTGTAACCCATCTCTGCTTGTAGTCTTTTCTTCCCTGTCAGTGCTCCCTGTATATCTTTCTCTGTCTCTTCCTCCACATTGATGAGAGTGTTAAGTGTTGCTACAGTAGTGTACACGGATCAATTGATCACTCCGACCTTGACACCGAAATGTAAATGCTGTTGTTAGATAATGGCTTATATAGGAATCTACTCCATAACATTGATTAGGCAGCAGTGGCTTTAAAAATGTTCAGAACATCTAAATCTGATATGATAACCTCACATTTACATAATTACAGGATGTACAGACTCAAAGCAATTGTACGTCATCAATAGTCGGGAAACTAAGACACCAAATTACATTTAAGAAAACTAGATTATGTTACGCTCTCTTCAGTTATTGCATTCAAATGAGTGCAGAAAAGATGCGATGTCGTCATCTCTGAAACTTCCAACCAAGGTGAGATAAAATAGCAGGGGAAATAAATGTGATATAGTGCAGTGAATAAAAGTTGTGGTGATGGTGAAATACCTTAAGAGCATAACTCTGCCATGCATCAAAAGTACACGCTGTAGAACTTGCTAATTTAATCACCTAAGTTGTGTTGGGGATTTTGGATGGCTGAGGAGGCAGTTAGTCTCTGTGCCAGTGGAGGCCACCTCGGTGTCACCCGGCACCTCTCACTCACTTCCTCGCTTCCTGCGCAGACACACTGCCAGGCCTTTCACAAGCACTGCCTCAATTACATTTCCAAGGTGGCGGTGGTAAGGCGTGTGAAGAGGAAAAGGAGACACAGCGGTAAAGCGAGTGAATGAGGGAAAGTGCCAGAAATAAAAGGAGGAATGGGTTTTGGATAAGAGTTTTGGACAGCAGAGTGAAATGCAGGGAAGCTAAATATGCCAGGACAAGCTTAATTAGGACTATTACATGGTAGCCATATGGGGTTCATAGGGTTGTCACTTAGTCACAGCAACATCATATGATTAATGAAAACCCACAAAGTGATTATTGCTGATGTTAATACCGAGAAGGAAGGGAGGGAGGGACTGTTAAGAGTATATCTGACACAAACAAAAAGTGGCAAGGTGCAGCTCGAGTGCGAGGCAAAGCAAAAAAAAAAAAAAAAAAAATTCACAATTTTCAGATGGCCCTTCAAATGGGAAATTGATCAGCCGGGATAAACGCATGCGGTAGAGGACTTTTAAGGCAAGAGATGGAGGGATGAGGGAAGAGAGGATGGAGAACGGAGTGTTTACTTTCAGGGTACGTTGGAGAGATGAGAGTACAGGACAGGATGGGGACGGGACGTGATGAATTCTCCTAAAGAGCAGCACTGGACATCAGACAGAAAATGTGATGAGGCACAAAGGCCCCCTAGCGCATATCAAACAGATGATTTCAGCCTGAGTGATGTTGACTTGGCATTATCGACTATAGTGAGACTGCAGCTGAAGAGGACAGGTTAAGAAGAATTACTTGGACAAATCTATGACTGCATATCCAATGCATACCAAATTCTGTTTTGCATTGTGTTCTACTTTCTGGTTTCACACTCACTTGGCTGGCATCACTCCGTCTCTCTGTTCGTTTATCTCACTTGTTTGACTGCCAACCTCAGGTGGTAGACACAATTTGTTTTGCATCAGAACTCTAAGGTACTACAATTAAGCTCCCACTTTGACTTCCTGTTTGTCTCCATGTCACATATCACAGCTTCACCAAGTTATTTTTATAACTGATGTCCTTAAATGTCAACTGAATGATTATAGTAACCAAAGGCAAGAATAAAGGAAAATATACTGGTGAATCCAGGTTTCCCAGGGGTTAATAGGATAGTATTATTTCCAAGAAGATGAAATATATAATATTCAAACAAACAAAATGATTTCAAACATACTGGTCTGTGTCTCCACCACATGTAAAGCTATGTTACTGCCCTACTAGACTGAGCTGAAAACAATGGCTGAACCTATTGCCAATCGCTGCAGTGGAGGCAGCCACTGGTTCCAGCTCATGACAGTATTATGTCACAAGTTCATCTTTAAGTCATTTATCAAGGGAAAAAAAAAAAAAAAAAAAAGACCGTGGCTGCTTCCAACTTCTCAAATGTGTGGATTAGCTGATTTTCTCAGTTTCATACAGCATCATTTTAAAGTGGGTATCTTTGGGTTTTTGACTGTTGGCCAGTCAAACCAAGCTACAATTTGACGATGTTACCGTGGCCTCTGGGGACCCGCAATGGCCAATTTCTGGATTTTTTTTTGGACCAAACAATTAATCTAAAAACAAAAAAAGATATCCTACCAATTTGAAGCATCAAAATTATAATAAACATTGCTGCTGCTATGATAAACATTTCAAAACGTGAGTTGTCTTACTGAACTTATTTCATTGATGTCGTTTCCAAATAGCATTGCACCTCCATGTGATGTACACATAACTATGCTCCATCAAATGGTAGTTTCTTACATAAAAATTCAACCCACCCACAAGACATGGGCATATTATGAAGCTGATGGTTTCCGTTTGTGCCTCCAGGCTGCTAGTGTCTGAGTAAGTGAACTTCCATGTCTCCTGTCAATGTTCCTGCTCCCTGAAACACAAGAAGAGCAAACTGATTTAGCACACAAAATAAACAGCAGACTGACAGGGCTGCAAACAGCATGATGCGAGAGTAGCAAGAAAGTGACATAAAAACATACAGGCGAGGAGGACAGAGAGTAATAGGGCATGGCACACTCAGGGAAAGAAGAGAAGCAGAAAAATTAGGAAATGAAGGATGGCTGAGATAGAGAAGAGAGTTATCACGCTGCAAGAGAATTACAGGGTCTGGGTATAGGTAAAAGAAATGGTATAAAGAGAGGGGGAGAGATGGCGAGAGAATGGCCATATAACACTGCAGCCTGTCACAAAGCTGCTGTAGCATTCTCACCGTAACAATAGCAGCAGATTGAGTTGGACAGGGTTCACAGGCCTGAATACTAGCCAGCCAGACAAAGCTATTGAGTGTCCCTTCTGCAGAGGTGAGCAGGCTCAGGTTACAGCTCTCACTTCACTTCCATCACACTTCCCCTCTGTTGAGCAGCAACCCTGGGCACAGCTCCGCGATGATGCAGCAAGGCTACACCGAGATCCAAGGACTCCAGAGGAGGAAAGAAAAGCGCTTTTCGCAGGCCCGACAGATAGGTGTGAGAAACTGGCTGCACACTTTCATTCAATTCAGTTTTATTTATATAGCACCATATCATAACAAAGTTATCTCAGGGCACTTTTTCATATAGAGCAGGTCTAGACCGACTCTTTATATTCACAGAGACCCAACAATTCCCACCATGAGCAACACTAGGCGACAGTGGTAAGGAAAAACTCCCTTTTAACAGGCAGAAATCTCGAGCAGAACCAGGCTCTGGGTGGGCGGTCATCTGCCTCAACCGGTTGAGTGAGTGAGAAAGAGAGCGAGGGGGTACAGTACAGTTGAGTACATAGAGATGTAAAGTAATACTTTCATGTGAAATATTTATTGGAATTTCCTTCAGAAATCAGCTGTTTGGTCATGTTCTCATTAGACATCATCCACGGCTCGACACGACAACAGCTGCGGCTTAATGCATTGTTAGCTTGTTTTGTTTTGTCTGATATACGGATTTGTCTTCAGCTGCATTGTCATTGACCCATGCATTTTCTAATTATCCGATTCACAAAGGACATCGTAACAGCTAACTGCAGTACATGATTCCCATTATTTCTCCATGAGATGTCATGTTTATAATTGGAAGTATTATCTCATTGATCACAGCTGCTATTGTTACCACCATAATTACCACTACAGTGTCATTTAGATGGTAATGTGGGCATTTCTTACCAAACGTCAAGCTATTCATCATATTCATGGGATCCTATGGGATTGGCTATTGTTCTTGAAGATAAACAAGACTTGATGAAGTATAATAAGGTACTTATTGGGCTTGCAGCATGATCTTGGATGTCAGCACTGTAGTGGAACATTTTGGAATAAGGGATTTACACCAGGTTGACCTTTTGTCCAAAGCTCTCCTTGTTTCTGGCCCCATCTCTACCTTCCGAGTGACTCTTGTCATGGAGAAGGTCTTATAAATATGGATGCCTTCTTCTCGAGGCCGTGATGCAATTTCAGAAAAAGGAGGGAATTGTGTTTTTTTTTTTTTTTGGGGGGGGGGGGGGGTGTTCAGTTGGTTTGCAAAAACTGGACCTACAGCCTTTGCCAAGGTTGCTTCTTGTGATATTTTTTTATTTTATATGATGACACCATTATTTATTTATTTCTGCCACAGCTTGTGTCACTGCATTGCAGAGAAATCTGATGGGAGTGGATAAAAAAGAACAAAAGATCTTTACTTTCTATATTGTAACTCGTTTTATAGGAACTCTGGAGTAAACAAATCCATGAACACTTAAAGTGATGCTGTTTTGATATACAGAGCACCGTCTACTTAACACACAGGATATTGTACGTATTCTGTGGCTATAAAAATCACTGTGTGAACCTCGTTGAGCAGATATATGTCCTAAAGAACGTCTAATGCCTTGTAAAGATTTTCCATTTAGCCATTGTAATGGCCGAGCTGTATAGGAAGTGTTAAGGTCAAGAGGGACATACCAGAATATACAATTACCACAGACGACCGAGACACAACAGCTTCATTCCACTTTGAGTACACGCTGGCCTTATCTACCCCAAGTCTCTTAGTGCACTGCCTAAATGTCAGTATCAAAGGTTGATGCTTCAAAATGAACCATAAACCCTTATAGGAAACTATTTTTTCCCCACAATCTTATAACAAAAATGTCATATTTGATTTATGGTGTTAACATGATCACATGCACAGCGATTGGGACAACTTGGACTTGTCCCAAGGACATGTTCTGAACACCAAGATCCTTTCATCTTGTTACCTTGCATCAACTCTTCATTTTTGCGCCTGAAGTGCAATTGACAATACTCTGCCCCAGTTAAGATACCAGGTGTTTGGCACCAAGTGGCGTGATTCTGTGATCAAATCTTTGACAAGAAACATGTCATTGTCTCGCACAAATGTCTTTTACACATCTCTTCCCTTCCCCCAAACTCATTTCCAACTTAGTAGCACATGGTCACACACACACACACACACACATTCTGTCACCATGTATATCTTATTCAGGACATCTTGCACAGAACTTGTCAAGAGGAACAGATGTCATTATCAATAGAGATAAAGAATCATTACTTTGACAGCTTTACAAACAGCTTTGTCACTCTGAGTGTGGAAGACAAATGACAGCATGTTGTCTCGTGATGATCTGAACTGTAATTTTTGTGCATGTGCAAGCACATATAGCAATCTTTTACTGTGCAGTCGTTATTTTCAGAAAGTTCCCTATAACAAGCGTTAGCGATACCCTTCATGCAGTTGGAAGCACGTCTTTGGCAGCGATACCCACTGGGAGAAAAAGGGAGAGAGCAAGAATGAGAGAGGCAGACAGAAAATGAAAAATAGAGAGAGACATGGAGGCATGTCGGGTGAAGGAGTCAGAGGCTGCTTTATTTGAAGCTCGCAACAACATGTAAGCCACTGGATATATTCAGCAAGACAATGAAAATAAAATGCATGATACACCTGTACATAAAAATAAACAAACACTTTAATGTAACCTTCAAATATCTCCCAGCAATAGATAGTTACACATTAACCATAATGAGGTTAGATTTGAATTAGAAGATTACCTGCTTCAGTTTACTATTTATTTGCAGTAACAAATATATAAATAAGAGAGATTAAATGAAAGTCGAACTTGTTACTGCTATGCTACGAAGGTCAGAGAAATAGGCTTTCAGTGTTTTAATCATATCATTAAAGTAATGTGTTTGCAAAATGTATATTGCACACATTATATGTTATGTTATATAGGTTGCTACATAAAATAAAGAACATTTTATTTACTCAGCTAGATGTGGTTTTGGTTCAATCAACCTCATATGACAAACGTGTTTTATATATTAGCCATAGAGCAGTAAAGCAGCATCTATTATAACAATACTAAGTCTGCAGCCGTGCTAGTAGCTCTGTGTGGCTGTACTTAGGTACAGCAATGCTTTAAGCTAAATACCAACATCAGCATGCTAACATGCATACAACAACGTTAACATGTTGATGTTTCGCAGGTATGAAGTTTACCATGTTCATCTTATTTCAATGTGTTAGCGTGCTAACATTTACTATTTAGCACTAACCACAAAGAATCACTTTAAGAGTTATTATTAGAATTATTATTTTATCAAATTTATCAGTAAGCCTTAAATTTGTTAAACTTAAAAAGACCAAGTAGTTTTGTGGCTGAGTAGATTGCTGGAACTTGCATGTGCAATGTTGCATGGTTGTCAGAACAGCATTTTTCAATTCCTGTAAACCACAGTTTTTATGCCAAACATGTGACCATATGATATTCCATCATATATGGATAACAGCATGGATGGAATATTTACTGTATTGCTAACATTGCTGAATCAACCAGCCTACTCTCCTCTTCTTTTTTGCATATTAAATAACCAGCCATTTATGGATGCCTGGCCCACATAATTATATTGTGTATGTGTGTATTTGTATGCGTGTTTTGAATCATATTAGGAACTAGGTGATTGCTTATATCCTCAAAATATCCTTATATCCTTTTCTGACACCACATGAAAAATCACCTAAATCATTTTCAAAGATGGTAGGAAAAACCAGGCTGGTGTGACCAATACCAAGGCAAACTAAACATCTGAACAAGAAATAAATATGCATTTAATCTTAATCAGAACAAAATGGGAGTTTATCTATATCTTGTAGTTTATAACCTGAGTATTCAAATAAAACTGAGGGTTTTTTTTTAGATTATGGGATGGTTTACGGATATTTGTTTTATTTATGTCTGCATACATGGATAAATATGCGTTTCAAAGTACTACTCAGTTTATAATGAGTGGGAAATATCTGATTATGCTAACCTAACTGACATTATTTACTCATCGAGTCAAATGTTATTAGCATAATGTTTCTTGATTTGAGGAATGTTACTGAGTTATGTTATTTTTGTGAAATGCAACATAAAAAAATCCAACAACATTCGAACCTCATTGTCATCGTTTCTTTTCCAATCCAATGTGCTGTAGTCAAGCCAAAAGAATTGCTCACTTGTCACCGTCCCAAAATCTCCTGACTGCACTCAAGGCCAGAATGGTAATGTCAAACTGTACAATACAACATGTTCCCATTCTGCTGTATGATTCATGTACAAATGTAACCTGTATTTTCATGCCAAATCCCTTCTCCCACACATTTTGCTCTGACATGGTGTAAAAAAAAAAAATTTAAAAAAAGTTCTGATTAGTGAGCATGTTATGATTTCATTACAGTGAAATCAGTGCAAGCCAAGGGAGGATGGCGGTTGGAGGTTTTTGCAAATGCATTTCCTAGTAACCCAATCATTCCCACTCATGTGTCTAAAATTGGGTTCATATGTTTCGACAGTTCCAAGTGCTGTGCGTTTTGCATTTCATTGGACAACTGAACATCAACAGCAAATGTGCACATGTTAATAAAAACAGCAAAAATGTGGCTATAATGCTTCCATCCAGGCTTATATGTTCAGTGGCAGTTGCGGCCAGTTACAGTAAATTAGCCCTGAAATTGAGGGCGCTCATTTTAAAACTGACCAGGCGTGGGAAACATTTGGAGGGAGCCAAGTGACACAGGTCCTCCAACACATCAAGCATACAGATGGACATGCAGCTTGCTGGTGTTGGTGTACAGATGCATGTTAACATTTAAAAGAAACCTACAGATACGACTTACATGTCTTCTGTCTAACTTAACATACAAAACATATACAAAAATATACAGCGGGTAAAATAAGTATTGAACACGTCACCATTTTTCTCAGTAAATATATTTCTAAAGGTGCTATTGACATG
>LKNJ01002561.1:0-59564 GCA_002120245.1 Maccullochella peelii
GGTGGCTGACTAAATACTTTTTTGCCCCACTGTATGACAGTGGTTGTTGATATTTTCATCTAACTCAACAAAAAAGTGAACAAGTGTATTTTTCAAAATGTCAAACTGTTCCTTTAATTAAATGACTAATATGAGCTCAATGCTATTGTTAGTGATTTGTAGTATGATTAATATTACAAATCACAAACAAGTGTCTTTGCGCAAATGTGGAATTCAGCATAGGGGTTAAGACACCAGAAGTATTATTTATTGTTACTGTTTTACATACATTACTCGTAGCCCTTCATAACATTCTGTCATGTTCTCTTCTCTTTTCTCTGTAGTTGTCTCAAAGGAACTGTGAACCTGTTGCAGTATGTGTACGGTGATATCTATAAATATCTGGCAGGATCATATTTGAAACAAGAAATCCAAGGTGGAGATGCACTCTCTGCCTACCTGATCAACCTGATGCATAACCTGGATGGCTTTGTCCAGACGATCTCCATCCTTCCTGACCAAAACAGCTCTAACCCTGATGTCATGCTTCCCCTCATCAGTGACCTGTTACAGTCCACAGGTCTGACACCACTGCTGCCTCTGCTCCTTGGTGATGGTCCCTTCAATGTCTCCGGAGTGCTTGATGTTGCCTCAAAGCTTGGCAGGTTCAACCAGCACGTTTTTACCTTCAATGAGACTGACCCGACAATGTCTGAACTGGAAGGGTTGATAATGCAGTTCCTCTCCTTGGAGGGTAACCTCACCATGGCTCTGTCCAACATCATGGGACACACGCTGCTTACCTATTCAGGCTACCTCGACCCTGACGATGTGGCCCGTTTCAGAGAAGCCATCCAGCCTTTCACCAACCAGACCTCCACCAACCAGACCTCAGCAGGCTTTGTAGAGGCCATCCTCAGTGCCATGGAGCTACTGAAAATAGTGATGGATTCTCCAAATGATGACCCAACTAACATTGTTCTTGGCTACATTCGCCAGCTTCAAGAATTCGTGATGTCTGTGTGTACACTGCAGCAAGTCCAACATCTCCCATTACCAAGTGGGCACAACAGCACAGCACAAGTCACTGACCTCCACCTGCTTTTCAAGGACTTTCTCAACCTCCTCACGCCAGAGAGCCTTGAAAACCTGACTCAGGCTGGACCAGATGCTGCCCAGAACATTGTTACACAGAAATGTGTAGCGTTTCTACCACCTGAGGTCCAACAGGAAGCTGCTCGCTTTCTCCAGGATTTCAAAGCTCTGCAGTATCAGTTGACCGAATGTGCAGCAGCACAGGACTGTTTGGCTGGTATCTCAGAAATCTTCACATTCTTGGATCAGATATTAGACATGATGCTCTCAGCTGACGGTAATGTCACCATTAAAATAACTGCAACCAACCCTGTTCTGGGGGTACGGGAATATGAGGAAATTACATCCATGTTCTTCTCACTCTTCCTGTCCTCAAATGATGATGCATATGAGGAAACATTCAATCAGACTCTTCATTTCATCAGACTGCTCATGGCTACACCAAATATTACTGTGTCTGATGTCCAGAATGCTCTGGGACAGTCGAACCTAACCCTCGAGGAGCTGAACAGTATTGCTACACTAGCTGGAGCTGCCAACATAAATGACCTGATTGTAAATATAATGGAGATTATCAGTGCTCCCCAGTGTTTTGAACCACAGCATAACCCGATGGTGACAGCCCAGTGTGTTATGGGACTGATTAACGGGGTCAGCAGTTTCCTGACACACCTACCCGCTCTTCGTAATGAGACAGCCATCCTCTCCCTCATCCCGTTAATCGTCAATAACACTATCAGTGATGTCGTCCAAGTTAACTTCAGCTCCAATCCTAACATGGCTCTCGTGCACACCCTGAGCAGTACCCTGGCCAATGTCAAGATGAGCCTCAAGCTGAACCACCTGAACCCTCCAGAGATCATGAATGAAATCAGAGTGCTGGAGGGTCTGATACAACTAGTCGCCAATCCGGAACCATTTAACATTAATGTTAATACCTCCTTGGCTGAGAACCCAATGTATGCTCAGAAAGTATATCTGGAGATTGTGGATTGGTACTTGAAAAGGCTGGAAAATATCACCAGCAACAGCTCAGTCTCAGTGCTCCTCCATCCCTTTTTCTACCTCACACAAATGCAAGTGACATTACAGCTGGCACAGACGGATTTCTCTTTGTTTGTGAGTAACCAGGTCGAGTTCCTGATAAAAAGCCTCCAGTACCCAATAGATGGTGCAGGGGTGAGTAAAATTGGCCAGACAACAGTTGAGATTCTCCGGCGTCTATTTGAATTCATCAAGATGAACCTAGAGCTTCAGAATGATGTCCCAGATTCAGAGCCGTTGTTCAACACAACCATTCTGTATGCCGCTGAGCCCCAAGTTGAGCTATACCTCGACTTCGTACAGATGTGGATGAAACAACCCAATGTCTCGTTGGTCCTCACTAGTATGCTCCAATGGGGAAACTCCTCCATGAATGTCTCCACCCCTGTGACAGACCTCCAGTACCTGCTGCAGACGATGGCTAATATTGTCAGTGATGATCAACTGGCCTACCTCTCCATCATTGACAATATCACCCAGTCCCTGAGCAAAGCCCTAATGGTGGCAGAGCAACCAGGTGGCCTACAGAGTGACCAGTTCCCATCCGCCATCTTGGAAGCAGTCCAAAGTGCTATGCAGATCCTGAACGCAGCCACTGACCCCCTGCCGCTCTTTGTACAGCAGAACATCCTGGAAATTGTGCAGGACTCACTTAAGGTCATTGTCCAACCAGACATGAGTTTTGCCTCATCGCGTAACATCTCCCTCCTCATCCTCGAGAGGGCTGAGAGTGTCATCGAACAGACAGTACCAGAAATGTTCGCTCAATACCTGCTTTTTGGACTGGAATTAGCAAGCACATATTTGGAGAGCACCTCCTCAGCGGGTGGACCAGACAGCTGGAATCAGATGTGAGTGATTCAATTTTCCTAATACTTCGTCAGGCCAAATGACTACATTACAATAATATGTTATGCAATTGAAAAAGGTGTGAAATCAGCACCCATCAACAAGTTAGCAGTGGCAGAGAAAGAAACAATATTATAATCATGACAAAATCAACATTCATCAGGTGAAGAGAAACACGACTCTGGATGAATGAGTTTTGCTAATGCTAATCTGCAGAATACATAAGTAAGGGACTGTTTGGTAAGATGTTTGTGATATAAAATTTATAAGAGTGATAATATGTTAATGTTTTGTTTACAGCTTGTTTCTGTTGCCCCCAAGTGGCCAAAAAATCAGTTTATTGCAGGTTTAATTATGCATGTGTCATAGGGAAATAGACTTGGTTAAGCAGGACATTTTAGACAGCTTTTTTTGTTAAGAGGTTAAATTGTGTTTCTTGGTATTCAAAGTGCTTTTGGTTGCACTGTCCTACCAACTAGTTAATGGAAATTAATTACAATCATCTTGCATGTCAGAACAATAGTCCCTCAGGTGAAAACTATAATAAAAACCAATAGGCGTCTGTATTCCAGTGATCATAATTAACAACCACTGGTCCAGATGTTTAATTTAAACCAAACAGATAGATGGAGTGCATGAATTCCTGCAATGCTTTGATTAAACTTGATGAGACCCAATGACCTTTTAATGAGACCCATTCAAATGTGAAGTATTGATGTGCTTTGTTTCTTCAGAATTTTGAATGAGATGAAGACAGTCCAGAGCCTCCTGCTGCCAAACTGCACAGCCCAGACCTATGTTTCTGTCCTCATTAACATCACTCACTTCATCTTGGAGTCTGGCCAAGGTAAGTCAGCTTCTCTGTGTCACTGTAGGTGGACAATATGTTGAATCCTGATGAACTCTGATGGAGTGGAGGTTGCATTGTGCACTTCATTATTCAAGTGTTAATGCCAGCCTAAGAGCTGTGGATCAAAGTAGCACAATGTGTCTGCTGTCTGTTGTAAGAATAAGAGGCTTCACTCCAAGTTTCAAGATTATGTTTGTATATTTGACAATGAAATTGAGGTGTACTTTGTGAACAATATTTCTTGTGATTCTAGGCAACATGAGTTTCTGGGCAAGTTTTGAGAGTACATCAGCAGAAAATTTGCCTGTAATTATTGGCCAGGTAAGGCTTAAAACACTGTCATATGCATATGAGTAGTTAATTATTTTTGTTTGTTTTTTCTCTTTTTAATTAGGTTTAGTGTGAATTCATTTTGTGGAAAATGAAACATTCGAAAGGTCTGCAAGTTCAGCATCACATTACATTAAAAATAAAATGCTGATAAAACTTCTCTGTTGCTACTTGAGCTGTTGGCCAACACCCTAAGCTGGTTATGAGGGTATTGAAATGCAGTATCATTTATCATCACAGACAGACACACAAAACAAAAAGCATGATCGTATCATTCATCAAAGTTGTGTGTCCTGTACTTGATGATTTTATATTTCATGGATCAATTGGCACATAAAACACAACCGTTGTAGTTGAGGTTTTGCATTTTTACATGAAATCAGTGTGCAAAAATGTAACCTTTTCCCCCTAATTTTTCCCCTTTTTTTATTGTCAGATGGGCAAACTCTTGAGCATGCTTTGGCCACTTGTCATGGGAGGCCCAGGCTCACAGACAACTGCTCCGTCTCTGGAGGGCTTTGCTTATCTTGTTCCAGTCCTGGAGCAGGTGATGACTGGAAATGCAGACCAAGAAACGTGGAACAAGTATGTTTAATTTATCCATTTATAATGGAAACAAACTATGCAAATCATTACTTGGTGCTGGTTAGACAGCACCTTTACTTTTAGATCTGTGTGAGATGATAGTAAAGTTCATTTATTTAATTCATAATAAACACTACTTCTGTGATTGCCCTAAACCAAATGTCATGTGTTTTGTCACAGACTTGAAAAGCTGCTAGAAGCCCTACTGTCAACCCTCAAAGGAACAGAGCTATGGGACAGTGCCCCATCTGTTATTCTACTGTTTGAAAATATCATAGGAAGTATGGTGAACAACATGCAAGCAGAGAATGGTGAGAACACTACTGAATGGCAAGGCTGTTGTCTTCAATTTGTATATCCAAGACAAGGGTGAACTGTTTAGTGATCCAGAATCATCACTGTTACACAGCAAGAAGGAACAAGACTCATTGACTGAAGGAAGTATTGCTTCCTATGTTCAGTACATGTAAAATATTAAACACTAATGTCACCTTTAGACTTGGTTTTGTTATGCCTTGCAAAGCACACCTTTCACACCATGACACCTTAAAAATATCTGAAAGAGCTTTTCAAATGTCAGTCCCTACCATTTCAGAAATATAACAAATTTTCTTTTCTATGGCCTGCTTTTTTCAAAACTTATATAAGTAGTTTTTTGTAAAGCCATTCATATTGGTCAAACCCTTCTGTCTTTTCTTCCTCCCAGTGATGATACAAAGCCTTCAGATGCCTGTGGTGACCCTGATGAGAGATATTGCACAGTCTGTGAACACCAGTCATTTTAACGTGTCTCAGGTCTCAGAAAGAATGCAGCTTGCCATTGAACGCACGGTGCAGGCAGCTCAGCAGGTTAGACTGCCACTGTTATCCCTGGGATAGCATTTGTAAATACTGTATCGCTGAGTGTTTTCACTGTCATTTGCTGGCACTCTTTTGTGGATGTGTTTGCGTGTGTGTGTGAGAGAGACTGAGGTGGAGCAGAGAGCTTCTGTGCATAAACATTGTGTAAATCTCCATGCATTATTGCAATTAACAATACCTGTCTCAACACGTATCTCTGACGTAAGAGCATGTTGGGAGGGTGTGTTCTTTGTAGGTTTAGAATTTGCCTGCTCCACCTGCCTGCAGGCATGCTTATTTAACCTTTAAAAGGCTTTAACACACAACATCCTCATACCAGGACACAAATAGCATGTTGTTATGAGCAGTTAACGCTTTGAATGATATTATCAGGCTGCAGGTGTTGGCTGGGAACTAAGCAAAAACAACTTAAGTGCTTGTCAAATTTTGTCAAGTATGCTTCCCCAAACTTGAGGTGGAGCCATAAATTGGCAGGCTGATATTATTTGCCGATATTGACTTGTCACAGATATATCAGAATCAGTGTATATGTTGGGATGCAACCCCTGGGGAAAAAAAGAAAAGAAAAATAGAAGTATATTGTAATGCAGTGCAATAAAATGTAATGCCACCACCAGATGCATTGTGTGTGTATATGTGTAGGTGTGTACCTGCTACTTCAGTCTGTGAGAAGCCATGATACCTGTGTGAGACTTTTGACCTTTTCTTTACTTCTCTGTAAACTGCATGAACAGAGAGATAATGTTATTTCCCTCATGCCACTGCCTTCTGTCTCCCAGACACTTTGTTCTATTTCCATCTCTGTCTTGCTAACTCAAGTGGTTTTCGCAGAACAATGCATGTGTAATACGACAAGACGTTTGTCTTTTTGTTCACATTTTTCCCTCTAGGCTAATGGCACATTGGAGTGCAGTGAGGTTCTCAAAGCATGGGATCCAGTAAGAGAGGCAGCGGGGTTAAGCCACGCCACCATGGATATGTGGTGCAACATCAACCTGCAGCCTGTTTTTGAGGCCTATAATGCAACCCAGACTTTCTATGCTCACCTGAACATGAGTGTGAGTAGATGGATGCCAAATTAAATAAAAAATTGCAAACAAACAAATTTGATAGAAAGATATTACATTCTGAATTTGCTCCTCAGACCAGACTACAATATTGTGTGCCAAAAATGTAAAACTTATTCAAGTACAATTAACAGTTTCACCACTTGGTGGCAGTGTTGACACAGAGAAAGCTGCCACATTGCTAACAGTCCCTCTCTGCTGTATGTTGTCTGCACAGCACATGGATGTGGGACCAATGACTGTGAGTGCCGCAGCTACCAGGATTGTCTACACTGTAGAGTCTCTCTACCAAGCCAACATTTACCACTCACTTGTGACAGAGCAACTCATCATGGCTTTCGCCAGCCAGTTCTCTATGCTGGCAGGCCAGCCTCTGAGCCCTGAGGCACAGCTTCAGTGGTACAAGCAGCTCCAGGACATGCAGTTGCAAAACAGGTGACTATTTACAGCTACAATCAGATTATGTCATTGCTAACACTGTGCCCTTCACTGTGGTCATTATTTACTATGCTTAAAAGGAAAATCCATCTTAAAACTCTTTTAAAAAAGTTAGTTGTAGTGAATATGGTATCTCAGATCCATGTAATTAAGTGATTATTGACAAGACATCACATGAAATTTACCTTGTAGACTCTCAAAACATTAAAACATCAATTTGTTCCATCAGTACATTAGAATTAAAGAGCAACAGCAAAAGTCGCATGAGATCAAATCCATCATTGTATACTTTTGTTTCCATTTTTTTCACCAACGGAGGCCTTAGTAGATCAGACAGACCAGACCACACTGAAGCCACATGATATGAGGACAGTGCAATGCAATCATATCAAAATGTAGTGCAGCCACATAACCCACTGAACATTAGTTCTATACATTTCCATTAAATTCTGTCAAGAGTCAGTTGCATCTCTACACAGACCCAAACTCGTCTAGACATGAACTCACCGCTCCATTTATTGTTACATTATCCACAATGCACCAGTCAGGCCAGTTTGATCCATACATAACTACACTAGGAATCTGAGTGATCATATTTGCATTCAACTTGATTAATTTAATGCGAGCCTGCTTGAAAACAGGCAGGCCTGCGCAGATAGTGGCTTAACCGTGATTCAGATAGCCGAGACATCCTCTTAAAATTGATTTCCCATTTATACGCCAGCTGCAATAGCGGATGGTGATAAGGATCACATTCTGCATATCGCAGGGAATCAGTTAGGTCTGACTAAATGAGTTATAGATCATTGATCACAGTGGAAAGACTCCACAGTCTTATTATTGAGGATGAAATGGGAAAACTATGCGAAAAAGTATAAAACAAGATGATGAAGAAATATTACTTCCGGTCAAAACGGAGAAATTAGAATTGTATGCAATCATTGTATTAAGGAAATGAATTAAAAGCATGGTTTGTGCGGTATTAAAGAAGTTGGTGAAAATTAGTCCATTTTCCATAGAAGTTCTTTAGGTCTTATAATCATCTCAACTTTTTCTAATTCATATTGATGTGTTTACATGAAACTAATATCTATACAATGAACTTGACATTCATTGAATTTCTCCCCTATTCAGTTTGTCTTCCTTCAGATTGCTCTCAGATGAGCTGCTAAGCAAGGCCCCATTGCTCCAGCCTTACATTGAAGCTGTAGAGAAAGCACTGAGCCACATCCTGGACAACTACCATCTCATGCAAGACAGCAGCTCATCCCAGGACCTATTTGGAGAGGCAGCAATGATCTTCCTATCCTCTGCAAACATCACCTCAGACAACATGATGTGGGGAAATTCTTCTGGACTCAATGAATCATCTGTTACTGAAATGATGAGAGAAGCTGTCAATCTGCTGATTGACATCAAGATATTTAGGGATGTGCCAATGGTTTACCAAGCCTTGGAGCAGTTTCTGGCATCCAACGACACAAGCTTGATTGTGCAGAAGGTGGGTGAGGTGTCTGCATGGTTGGCCTCCACTCAAGCGTCCGGACTGGATCTGCTGACTCAGGCGCTGCCCAAAATCTATGACATCCTCAGGCCTCTCTTGTCTGCTCTGACCCAGATGAGTATGGACATGCCAGCAAACATGGAGCTGTTTGAAGACCTAGCTGGAAACATAATTGCAATGTTGAGGCAGTTGGTAAGCACCAGTGGTCTTCTGGCCCCCATGGACCACAGTCCAAATATGTATCAGCAGGAAATGACAGGTGGTAACCATACAATGAGTGTCCGACGCAGGCGTGAGGCCCCGTTGATGCTGACAAGGGACCCCATGGATGACTTCATAGACCTGTTCTACATTGACTACCCTGCCATGTTCAAAGCCATCTCCGTCCCTCCTACCACAGCAGAAATGATGGAGACAGTCCACGTGTTCATTGCCAATCCTGATCTGAACGTTGTGGCGAAGGGAGTTACAAGCAACATGTCGTGGGGCTTGAATACCTCTCGGGAAGAGACCATTGATGCTGCCCTTGGAGTGCTTTCCTTCCTCACTTTCCCTGATGTGTTTCAGATGTAAGCCTTTTTTGCACTGGCCCAAATATGGCTTTATGAATAAGGGGAAAAAAGATATAATAAAGCACTTTTTTAGCTTCAGATAATTTTGCTCCGGCATCTAAAAACAACTGCTTTGAATCTTGCCTTTTTGCCTTGTTTTTCACCATTATGTTGCTCTGTTGTCCCCTGTTTCATAAATGGCCCTTGTTTAATCTTCCCCAGGTCATCAATGGATCTCCTGATGAATGCTGCTGATATGCTTCCTGATGGCTTTCCATTCTCCTCTGTGCTTAAGAATATCACCATAGCACTTGCCGGGGAATCTCAAGGTAACTTAATGGTTCAGATCTACCTTCTCTCTGACTCAGTCAGGACAGTTAGAGGCTTCTTGGACCAGGGGCAGCTTTATAATGAGAAATATGCACTCATTAGTTAAATGGAGAATCCCCAAATGAATGAGGCTTTATCCTTTCAGTTTCTCCAAATTAACTTTACCTACTAACTGACTCCTCAGTGAATTCCCTCCCACTCATGCTTAGTCAAATTGTTACTGTACTGTAGAGCTCACACTGATGCTGCAGCTTGTGTTTACATACCTGCTGTGAGAATATGTATCTATAGTCTTTCAGCCTGTGCCATCAAACAGGCACACAGCATGGAGGAGTGCCACCTTTTTCTCTGACCTTCATAGCTAATGCGAGACCATGGGAAGACCATAAAACGTTTTGTTAATGCTGTTGTTATTGTATACATGATTATAGTGCGGCATAATTCATTCTGGAGATAGGAGGAATAAGACTTCACATCAGCTTAGCTTGAGCTCCCAAAGAGCCCAAGGCCATATGGCCCTTCTCCAGCAGAAAGCCACTCAGCACCTTTTTAAATCTCATTAGCAAAGTAGAATTCAATCACTTATCCTGTCCGCCCTTGCTAAACGTCTCCCCACGCACTCACACAAGTGGACATCTATGACCTCCTTTTAATTGGCGTCTGTGCTTGTGTGATAATGTTTTTAGTGCATAGAATCACTTTGTAAGCAGCAGCAGCTTCACTTCTCCGCAACCCCACTCATATTCTTCTCACACACACACACACACCCAGAGTGAACTGATGTAATTGCAAAGGCCTCTAGGTGTCGAGCACCCTGAGATTAAACATCACCATTGTCTAATTTTGGCCTAATTAAATATTCTGTCATCACATCTTACTGCCTAAGGTGGTGCCTTTCTTAAGGCTTGTCAGATGTGTTTTAATGCACGACAGCATCTAGTACTGCTGGCCCTTCTGGCCCCATCAGTCCCGCACAGGGCTTCACTTTAAGCACATCATTTGCTGCTTGCTGCCTGACGACGCTGCCCTGTAATGGTGCGAGTCGTAATGAAGCCCAGTGGGACGTCATGTTGTTCTGTCACCTTACGGACCTTATTGCCCTCTTTTCCCTTTCCCATCCCATCTCCCTGTCTAACTCTTAATAACCCCTCTCTTACCTTCATTTTTCCCCTCTCCTTCACTCCCTCCCTCTCTCCCTTCACAGAGAACCTGATCCTCGCGCAACAGACCGCCCAAACAGCGGCTGAGCTCCTCCAGATCAGCCCGACAGACCCGCAATTCACAGAGCAACTTGGCAACCTGACATCCCAGGTCTCTGCATGAACCGTGCCACTTTCACACATTCATCATTCATCAAAGTAGTAAAATATAGTACTTCAGGATGTCTGAAAACACTGTCAGCGTTCATTAAGTGTTTTAATAAGCACATTTATAATTAGAAATACTTAAAATTGAAATAGTTTTGATATTGCAGCGCTTATACAACATGACACTAACGTTACCAGGGCTTACACCCACTCATACACTGTATGTGCCTCTGATTATGACGGTGTTGTTCAAAAGTGGTTGACCCAATGTCAAATTGGAGCAAAATATAGCTGCAACATGGACATGAATAGGCAACAAAAACAACAGCCCCACTGATTAGACTTTGGTTACAGTTACAAAGAAAACATGTTTTTGTAGGTTGACAGAGATGGTGGTGATGTTTTTTGATTAAATGCCAAAAGTTATTATTTGTTGCCAGTGCCAAAAAAGCTGCAAATCATAAATCACACAGTATTCAATGTTTTGGTCAGACCTGAATGGAAAGCCTGAAAGCGAGAATCATCAACACTCAAACCTTTCTGGAAAATTCTTTTGTTGGATTGGACTTTTTTGAAGACCCCAACGCTAACCCTAAGGTCCTAAAATGAACCATCTAGTAAAATATTCCCATGCCGCAGTGGGTGGCAACTAACCAACCAATCTTTGTTGCATGTGTTTGATCCTGAAATTTTGCCAGAAACTCCATATGGTGCTTACGTGACTGATTGATTGTAGGTGTGCGCCTTGGAGAATATGGAGTCTGTGCGTGTGCTGATGTGGGCCCTCTCCATGGAGCCTGGTCAGCTGTGTTACACTTTTCTACCCGGCCTGCAGATGTTGGTTGAGAGCCTGACAATGAACACGACCTCTGTGACTGATGCCATCTTCCAGGCCTTCATCGGAGACCCTAGCACCTACGAGGTCCAGTCAGAATGGTACAGCATTGTCTTCATCCTTCTTAAGGGGTTTCACAACAATGAGCAGCATTTTGTACAGAGGAAGCTGCTCCCACCATCGTCTGGATATTTACCTCTCTTATCCTTTTCGTATCATTTCAATAGTATCACAGAGTAGTCTGGGCTGTTGCACTTTACAGAACTCATCTCACAGAACTTGAGGGTATTGAAGTCTGCAAAATTAGACAGTTACCCTTTGTTGTCATTCGGGGCCAATAGGCAAAGTTTCCTCGTGTTGGTTTAACTGAATTGTTAGCTCAGCCCATTTTGCCTGCAGGACAACTGGCAGCATTTTATTTTTATTGAAATGAAGGCAAAGTTATTTTAATAGTTACTCATATTTTTTTATATTTCTTGATTCAAGTGCATTTATCTGTTTGTGTTTGTGTCTGTTTCTGTGTGTGTGGGTGTGTGTTTGCAGGAACTCTGTGTTGAGTCGAGGTATGAGCTTTAACATCAGCAGCCTGAGCTCTCTCAACATTAACATCACCACCCCAGGTGAGACATTTCTCTATATCACAACAGTTACTGTATTTCACAATATATTATACATTCCTATACCACTGCTACACTGTTATTTATATATATATATAGTACCTTTCCTACCAGATATTCCCCTCATTTCTGCTTTTTCTGCTACACAGATTGATTCTCATTGCTGATTTTGTTGTTTTGTATATCATGTTTTGGCTGCCTAATTATAAATAAGGAAAAGAATGGAGACATATGAAAAAAGACGAGTTTATATCTAAAATGATTTATAGATTTTAAAAAACTGAATACATACATACATACATACATACATACATACATACATACATACATTTTGGGGGGGAAAAAAGTTCCAAAATTCTGATTTAGGACTGTGGTCACTTTTGAATTAAAAGGGTGCTGCCTGGGGTGCTATCAGTAGAAAAAAAAACATATCCCAAACCTTGTTTCCATAACAACAGACTGCTCATTTCAGCTCACCTGTCGCTCACTTGTGTCTGATGCCACCACTCTGCTTGTTGCTGGATTATCTAACAGTAATAGTTTATTACAGCGGACAATTTCTCCGCTGTCACTTTGTTTATTGTTGCTCTGGTAAACATTAAACCAGTGTCTCCTTCATTGTGATTGGCTGGCTGAGAAAAAAGCCAGCTTCTGAAGGTGTCCTCTCTGCTGAAACAGCCAGCCCAGTGTAGCTGTTTTTAAAGAGTGTTTTTGTATAAAATAGGTACTGGCAATTGGCAATAAAAAAAAAAAAAAGAAAGAAAACTACATGTGAACACACCCTATGACAGCTGTTGCATCTATTCTATAGCAGGGAATGCAATCGGGATATAGTACTATATTAAGAAATAATTTTCAAGACACCTACTTGAAGAATTAAATGAAAAAATTCAACTGAAAGCAAAACAAATTCTTAGATTTTACAGGCTGTTTTTGTATATTTTCTACCATTATAGAAGTGAAACTAGATATACTGGTTATATATATAAAAAAACAAAAACAAGACACTGTCTCAATGTCATAATAAAAAATATACTTTTCAACGAGCACTTACTGTATATTACTGTATTTGCCAGGAGAGGTGATGGTCGGTGATATGCTGAGGAATGTAACAGCCTTCGTTTTGGACGTTCATCAGCACATGGATTTTGATCCAGTTGCTCTCCATCTCCTGATGGAAACCACTCTACCAAACAACAATTTAGTGGTGAGCCAGGGACATACATCCTCAGTATGCATCCACACACAATATATAGTGTGCAAGCAAACATCTGCAATGAAGAAAAATCACATTACTACATTCTTCATCAAACAATGTGGAACAAGGTCCATGTTCTCATAACTCGTGGTTTCCAGGCCTCTTAAAGAGAAGTACTTCTGCACCCTCAAATCTGTGTCATATTTCCCTTCATTAATTAGCATGTTATGTGGACTTGCATCATTGTATTGTTTTTTTCATTAGGCTGATGTAGCCTGTATAAGTTCACTTTTAACCTTCAGCTTATGGCACAGAAGTTGTATTTTGTAAAGCCAGCTTGTTTTATTTAATACCATATCAATCAGGCTATAACAAATTAAACTGTTGTCTTTACAGTACAGTGGATGCTGAATTACAAGCCTAATCAAAAACACCCAGTGGCTGGCCACTGTACATGGACTATTTCTCTAGAGAAGACATGACTTAGTGGAATAAAAGGCTGTCCTCTTAGAGTCTTTGCTAATACACAGCAGATTATGTTGCAAAGTTAGCACAGAAAATCATTTAAAAAGAGTTGGTGGTAACGCGTTACTCTCTGCACACTACACAGGTATATACACACTAGATGTGGTTGGACTGTAGCTGACCTATGTGGCTCATACACCGTCCTTTGAACTGGAACAAACACATTTCCATGATTGCCAACTTGAAAAATAATGGATGACACTTATCTTTTCACTCTTTTACTGTTCCAAATCTGCACCATTGTCTCAGCATGTGTGTTTGATTGCACACCATTCTCGGCAAGCATTCAGAGCAGCAAGACTGACTTGTCCCCCAACATACATACATGTTTTCAGTAAATGGAGAAATCAAACCCACAACCAGGTTCCAAAATGAAACACAAGTATAGGGATTTGGAAGCCCATTTATTATATAAAGTCTTACGTGAACAGTTTGAAAGTAGGAAACTGCTAGTGATGTAAATGCACTATTAGAGCATGGATAATGTTTATACCTTTCTGTAGTGTTGTGCATGACACCTTTCTCTTGTGACTCTGTTGCTAGTATTAACTGTTTTCATGCGTTTGAAACAGATCCTGTCCTGGTTGCTCAACCTGCGTCACTGCAACTCCACAGCATCCATGAACATGCAAGAGACGGATGAGGTCATCTTACAGACCTTCTGCTCCATGTCTGTTGAACAGTGGTACAGCTTCTCACTGCTGATGGCTCGCCACCTCAACATAGAGAAACTCATCTACAGAGTAAGGCTGAATTCAGATTGAGTCTTTTGTCAAGAGAAAACTAACATGCTACTCTTTCTCCTCAAGGCTTTTTTCTTAATTTTGTAAAAATACCAGAGAATGTGAGAATTGGGTGATTGAACTTTCTTCTGTAATGGCTGAATGGACACAAATTGTTTCTGTTGGGCAGCTGCAAAACACGTTTGATGCTACGGTGCGTTTGTTTGAGGAACATGTAAGTCAGAGAGAAATGCTTTTGTACAAGAACATATTTGTTCACCAGACAAAGCCGTCTCCCTCACACATTTCAAAAAAAAAAAAAGCATTTCACAACTGATGTTTTTCCATTTGATCTAAGAAAACAAACACTATCCATCCCAAAAACTCAAACAGATCATCCATATTTGAATATGATGCGTTTCAAGGTGTAGAACAGTTCTAGTTACCTAGATACAGTTATTTAAAACGGCGTACCACCATGGTTTCTTTAATAGGCCTCTTTTCTATTTTAAGAGCAACATTTTCTCTGTTTAACCATAAAAAGGCAATTTTAGTTATTTCCACCCTGGGTTTTGTTTCATATGTTGTCCTAATTTGGTTTTTTGACATGCCTTTTGATTCTAATCAAAATTCCATCACCAGTAGATGTATATACTTTTACTTAGCAGGGAGCACTGTTTACTAATGCCATTTAAGGGTGGCAAATTAACCTGAAACAACTAAAGTGTGCTTAAAGACTAGCTTTGTGGAGTCCTTTCAACACAATAACAGTCTTGCTGTGGTTTAAACTCTAAATAGTGTCTCTTTTATACATTTATACTTTACTTTTCAAGTTTCCTTACAGGACCTCTGCCAGCTTATTTTGGAAGGACATCAAAGTAAACATAAATTCAGTGCAATCATTTTTTTTTTTTACCTTTCATTACTGATTGGCTGATTCCCAGTTTCATTTAAAGCTGCTCTAATCAATATTTTTGTAACTTGTGCAAATGCAAATATTGGATTTACATTCTCCAGGTGGACAGAAACACGACTCCAAATGAATGATAATGTTGCTCTGTATCTGCTGGATGTGTAAATAAGCAACTGTTTGCTCCTTATCAGCTATAAGGTGATAATATGACAGTGTTGTGTTTACAGCAGCATATAGTTTCAGGCCATGGATAATTGAGACTGATGTTTGCAGATCTCAGGGGCAGTGTTGGAAAGACATCTTTAGGTGCTTTGTTGAATTTTAGGGGAGCAATGTTCCCTGTACCTGAGAAGTGTGCACAATTAAAATAACAACTGAAAACTATTTGACCTACAAAGATTGGGAATGGTTAATTATAGCCTCTAAAGTAATTGACCAAAAGACATTTGTGGCTGCCTAACGTGTAAGCTAATACTACTTGCTTTTATTTGTCTTGTTGCCTTGACTGAAACAACCACATGATTTCAATCTAGACTGAGAGAAGAGAATAAATAACGACAAGGACAGAGAGGGAAAAAGTGACAAATGCTGCGATATGCTCAACAGCAACACTATGACTTTCCGATGGTATGAAACTTTTCAGACATATTGTTAGGATAGTATTTTTCATTTTGATGAATGGCTCTGCTAGCTAACCATTTATTTCAAATGAATTTTAGGTCAAAAGAGTGCTTTGATGCTGTCTCCCAAAATACACAACCTATCTAGCTTTAAAAAAAAGATCTGCAAGATAAAGCTATACATGACAAAGGAAATATGGTCTTTAGAACCATGAAAAAGGTTGAATGCACTTGTTGAATGTAAAGACTGGAGAGGAGGAAAATACAGCTATAGAAACATGTTTGAATGTTGCCCTTTTTCAGATGGTGTTGTCTGAAGAAATGCAGAGCCTGGTGGGAGTTCTGCTTCAGATGGCTAAGGTTGTAATGAACATGATGGACAAGATTCTTCCTGTCATTGATCAGCTGCAACGCTACCTGCTCTCCATCCAAGACCTCAACCTGGTTGCCAACAAAGAATTTCACCAAGTGTGTAGTCTTTACTACTACTTTACTACAGTACTTTACCCACAATGTAATCGTGTGTGGTTATGTTTGTGTGATCACTAAACTTACACCTTGCCAAAAATAAGGAAAGCAAATGTTTCATTGCTCAAAAATAGTCCTCCAAGCCTGCTGAGGCTTGTTTTTAATGGTTTTTGAGGGCCTTCAGTTTGTATTCCCATTCACATGACAAATAATCAATTTTAATACATGAAAATTATAAAGTTTCAATGTCTGTTTTTCCCCAGATGACGAGAGGACGGAGGTCCACCATCTCTAGCCAAGCTACTTTTGTCACCCTCTCTCGAGCGTTGTGCAGTAACGGCATCCTGGCTCTCTTTGGAAACTCCAAACTCCCCATCATGTCAGAGTTAGAGTCACAGTCGAACACCTCCTTCGCCGACAACCAGCAGAGGGAGGAGCTGATTGAGAGGTTCAGGATTCCTCAAAATGCCAGTACGTTGGGAGGAGGACAGATTTGGGGCTTTAGCAAGCTGTGTTATATTGTCAGGGAAGTTTCCAACTTCCCTAAAGTGACACTTTAGGGAAGTTGGAAAGCATTAGGAGTCTAAGGCATTGTTGATTTTGTTATTTTCATGGGATTTGTTGATGATGAGAAAAATACCAAATAACAGCAGCCTTAACCCTTAAAGCTCAAAAATGATCATCAAACTGTCTAAAAATTTAAACAAAATAAATATTAAATGAAACATTTCACCGTTGTGAATACTGTGTGTCTAATTCTCTGCTCTTCTTTCCTTGTGTAGCTCCCTTCTGCATGAACATGTACCTGGACATGGTCAGTACCAAAGGAGGAGCCATCGCCTGGGCCTTCCTCAAACCAATGCTGATGGGACAAATACTGTACACCCCTGACACACCCGTCACCAGGGGCATAATGGAGAAGGTATACAGTACATACAGTATAAATGAACACATGGGCAAGTTACCCCCTCTACCCTTTAGTCCTCCCACAAACAAACACTACATTGGTGACTGACTGTATTGCGCAGGTGTGCTGGCTAAGCTAGTTAAATTGTTTACTCACCTGTCTGCAGTCTGTGAAAATGATCATGCTTGGCCTAGTGTGTGATGTCATTTCCACTTTCTTTTCTGATTCATCTCCTGTGTTTTTCAGCTCATGGCACAGTCAGCTTGTCTGGGGGTTAGTACCTTCATGACCATGATGAACTTTCTGTTCTAAATTCTCTGAATGTTTTTATTTTTTTTGGCACTGCTATTTCTGCCTCTTCTAAGCGATAGTTACCTTTTTAGTCTTCAGGCACCCCCAACTGGCATGTAGTAAACAAGAAATACAGAGCTGCGGGGGGTATACACATATTTGTATGCACCACCATCTTCTACTGTGGTGCTATTTTGAGCAAGTTTGACTGCTGCCTTCACAGACTCAAACAGCCACACTCGCACACAAACACAGCAGGTTATGAAATCTTGCTGATTCCCAGCCATTTCACATGTTCTCGTCCTTGTCCTATCCTCGTCCAGGCCAATGCCACCTTGCAGGAGTTTGCAAATCTGAGGAAGTACTCCGAGGACTGGATTCAAAACTCCAACTTCATCCTAAACTCTGCGGAAATACTCAGACACACTTTGCCAATGCTGCAGGTATGAAAACTCCGAACTGTATATCTGATTATTCTAGCCGGCTTGCTGTTGTCTGAAAGTCTAGAGATAAACTCTGCAGTGGTCTTCAATAAGTTTCAGCAGCTGAATCTTGATGTTGTGCATCGTCTCTTCCACCCTCCCTCTCCCCCTGTCAGAATTCCCTCGGCAATTCCTTTGTGAAGAACTTCATTAAGATGCAGACAGACATCGATGTCGACAAAATGAAGGACACGCTCAGCAACTTCTGTGAGTGAGCATTTGAAGGTCTTACTGTTGTAAGCGGCAGATACCAGGCTTACCTTTATATTCCTCCCTCACTTATTGCCTGTAAAATAACCACGCTATCAGAAAATGGGACTGCTCCTTAGGTTTACAGGAAGCATTACACTCATTTCAACATGCCTTTCTTGGGGCATCTCACCCTGATGTGATTATGCATGTCAGTCATTTTTTCCACAAGGTCTGACTTTGACATACAGGTATTTAATTAGATTACCCTGTCTTGTCAGAACACATTTCTATCTTAGTTAACATACAACATAACAGGGCATGACACTAGACAGACGTGACAAATGTCATTATTTTACTTCTTACAGCAATCAAAGCTGAAACTGCACTTAGTTGCTTTAATCCTGTCAGTAAATTTCAAAATGTCTTTTTTATTTTCAAAGCTAACATAATGGGTCTGCTGGAGAACAACAAGCGCATACTGAAACAGATCACCACCTTGTCCACCCTGATGGTGGACCTCTCCTCCTGTATCAAGTTTGACCGCTACAGTGGCTACGACTCTGCTGAACAGCTCGAAGCTGTAGCTCATGACCTGGCCAAAAACCGGGATCTCTACGCAAGTGAGTAAATACTGGTTATAATGCACTCATTCAGTCATCCAGGTTCACTTGACAGTGTAACATGCATTCACAATCTGCCATCGTTTCCAATCTGCTTGAGTGAATGATGATTTTGGACCATTTTGCATTCCTTGACAGCTGAATCATGTGTATGTCATCTTAATTCACCTGGACCACTGTAATACAACTATTTGAAAAAGTTTTATGATATTGATTCATCTTCCCCCGTTAAATAGGGAGAATCCCAGTAGATTACCCATTAGGTTTTTCAGCATAACAGAGGACTCCAGCCCAGTTTTACAACCAGCCAGGTTGTTAATTTGCCCTTCATTGTGCAATAATCCGCTATTTTCTGGACTGTCTGTGCTAGAGTTTGCGGGTAAGATAACACCAAGGTTTCATAAGTGTAAGCCCAGCCGGTAAAAGAGGCTGGCAGCTTCTAAGGTAAATCAACCAGCCCCCTCATCAAACACATACTCATTTACATTTTATTTTAATCTATGGTGCTTCCTCTGAAGGGGTCTTCTCTGTTAATGATGAGTTGAAGTGAGGATGCTCACAGGAGAGCTGACTCAGCAACAGTTTGTCTTGGGCAAGGAACTTAAAAGCTAGTCTGGAAACTGTGTGTAGTGAGATTCTGCAATCTGTCTTTAAGGTGTCATCTTCAAGCTTCCCAAAGATGAGGACTCATCCAGCAAGCGTCCGGCCAGGTCTTCCTCCTCCACATCCTCACTGCCGCCCAAAGTCAGCTACACTATCCGCATGCACATGGACAACGTCATGCGTACTGACAGAGTCCGGGACCCCTATTTTGTGAAGGCATCACACATCTCGGCCAGGCAGACGCTGCGCTACAACCAGGGCTTTGTCTACCTTCAGGAGAACATCGACCGGGCTATCATTGAGACCCAGACTGGACAGAGAGTCACAGACCCAGCTGTCCAGCTGCAGCCCTTCCCCTATCCCTGCCACGCTCGGGATGAGTGAGTCCTCTGAATACATTGATGCACACTCACATGCACACACACACATAGAGGATGAACATGCTCCCGCATGGACGCATGCATAGAAACGTGGAAGGATACAGAGTTACTCTGAGGGGACTTGCAGGCATGGATGTGGAATAATGCGTGCTCTCTCATTATTCATTTGCCACTTGGGACTGACAGTAAGTAGTCATTCACAGGAGCCTTTCACATTATAATTGGCTCCGCACCATGTGCATGAATATTCACTCTTATTGTGCATTCAATTAGAAGACCATACACATATCCATACATACACTCAAATGCCCTTCAGGCCTTTAATAACCATCCATAAAGAACACCACTCATCTCTGTAGTATATATCCAACCCAACATGGGTTTGGCATTAACTTGGGGCATCGATACACTGCGTTGTTTCCAATAAATCATGCTTGAGCATAATGCCCATGTTTGTGTTTGCCCTCGAGTGCGTCTTGAGACAGTGCTGATATCTCATCTATGAAGCACCAGCGGGCCACTGTCTCTAGCTGGCTGCCTTCGGACCAACTATAAGATATAATGATCCTCGCCTCTCCGTCTCTCTGATTTATTACTCAACAACACAATTTCTGACATGATAGCTGTGAAATATATCTGTGAAAAACAGCAAGCACTAAATCCCTATGTATCAGGCTCCAGATATGAGGCCAAGAAATAAAAAATAAAACAGAGGCATTTATTTTGCGTAAATAATAAGAGGATCAGAACACGGCTGTCAAAAATCCCCAAACCCTCCTTCAATATTGCTCTTCCCCTCTGCATCTCTGTCTCTCTGTCAAGCCAGTGACTGAATGATAGGGCTTTTCATCTGCTGTTGTTGACAGTGACTGGACGTTAGGTTTTCAAGAAATCTGACTGATAGTTTACATCTCTGTATTCCCCAGGTACCTGGAGGCCATCTCTTTTGTCTTCCCACTCTTGCTGATGATGGCCTGGGTGCTGTTCGTGGCTCACTTTGTGAAGAAACTGGTACATGAGAGAGAGCTGAGGCTGCATGAGGTAATGTATTTTTTTTTTTCACTTGAAAAATGATCTAACCTGCCACTGTATTTGTACTGAACCCTGACACTTTCCAAGATGTCCTGTAATGATACTGTCCAGTTCTTTTTAGTTTTGTTTCAAAAAAGTAACTTAGGACACTAAAATTCACTGACAAATCCAAATTATTTCTGATGGACAGTGTGATGAGCCTTCCTCTCACACAGCAACAAATGTTAAATTGCCTTTTCCGCCCCCTGCTGCCTCCAGGTTTCGTCTCTGCTGTACATTCATAAGCACCACTAGCAAGCAAACACAGAAATTGTATTTTTAACTGACATTTCTGGGTATTCACGTCCGATGCTATTCTTGTTTTTCCCACAGTACATGAAAATGATGGGAGTCAGCCCGCTCAGCCACTTCTTTGCCTGGTTCCTGGAGTGCGCTGCCTATCTGGTGCTGACCATCTTCATCCTCACGCTGGTGCTAAAGTATGGCAGCATCCTGCCCAACAGTGACGGCTTCCTCCTTTTCTTGTACCTCTGCGACTATGGTTTGAGCATCCTGGCCTTCAGTTACCTGGTCAGCTCCTTCTTTGACAAAACCTACATTGCCGGTCTCAATGGCAGCCTCCTTTACATCCTCTGCTTCTTCCCCTTCATTGTGGTCATGGCTGCGGACATGAGTCTCACCTTTGCCCAGAAGAGCACCCTGGTGAGGAACCTCTGAAGTTCTCTGTCATGACTCATGTATATTAAACTAGCACTACTACTATGATATGTGTAATAACTTAAAACAGCAAATAATGTAATTTGCTCTGGAAGATACTCAGAATTAAATGGAGAGATGCAGAACGCAGAGGGAGATCCAATGTCATTTCAGTTTATTCCAAAATGTTATTTATTCTATCCATCTTAGAAAACAATTTTACTAACATTATTATTCAAAATATATTAGTGCAGCCTCAAAAATGCTGGTTACTTAATGAAAATGTCTGAATAAACAGTGGCTTTTGCCTCCAGTTGTTTTCCATTGTGAGGTTTTATTTTTCATTTTGATATGCAAGTAGAGATGTAGTGGAGGGTTACCTGACAGTTTACACATTTTTTTCTGTTTGCAAAACAGTTTTCCTGCCGCCTTATGCTGACATAAATTGTGCACATTTACGTAATACATCTTTATTTTTCTGAAAATATGGCTTTTTTTTTTCTTCATTTTGGTGCTTGCTGTCTGATCATTAATTCGAAGTCAGACATTTCATTTTTTTTCTAACATAACCTCACTGCGTACATCTAAAGTTGCCAAGAGCACAGAAGAGAGGAATTTCAGAAAGGTGTAAAAAAAAAATTATAAAAAAATAAAGATATATTTCTCTTTTCTTCTGTATTCTGTCTTAATTTGTCTCTCATTTTCCTACAGAGTCTGTTTTCCCCGACCTGTTTCAGTTATGCCGGTCAGTATGTCTCTCGCTACGAGGCCCAAGGAGAAGGTAAGCACATGTAGATATCTGACTTACGTCAAACAAGATCTGTTTGACATAAGCCACTAGAGTCAGTTGAAAGCAAAATAAAACGTTTCTTCTGTTGACTTCTTTAGGCATTCATTGGAGCAACTCATACACCTCGCCCGTGGCTGGAGACACAGCTTCGTTCGGTTGGCTGTGCTGGCTGATGCTCATCGACTCCATCCTCTACTTCA
This sequence comes from Maccullochella peelii, assembly GCA_002120245.1. Classification (NCBI taxonomy): domain Eukaryota; kingdom Metazoa; phylum Chordata; class Actinopteri; order Centrarchiformes; family Percichthyidae; genus Maccullochella; species Maccullochella peelii. The sequence goes on from LKNJ01002561.1 coordinate 22,882, forward strand.
TCATCGGGGCTTACATCCGCATGGTCTTCCCAGGTAAACTGTAAAATCTGTCTTTTAAACCTCAAGCAGATTGATCTTAAGTCAGTTAGTCCTGTTACTAATAATATATCAACATTTTCTACTATTGCTAGTCTAACAGTGTAATTACAGCTCAATAGCAGTATTGGCACATTAGCATAACAATATTAGCATTAGCATATTACAATTAGTGTTGCTGACATTTCAACTTAATGCGTGCACTCTAGCTTTACTTGAGGGACAATTTAAATACATTTTGTTTTATATTCATGGTGAATTTAGTGTGTACCCTTACAGATCACAATGTTAACAACCCCTAGTTGAAGCAAATACAACAGTATATGAATTGCTTGGTGATCTTCTCTAAATAGTGTTTTAATGATAATTTGTATTAATGTTAATTAATGTTAATTAATGAAGTTTTTTTGGTTCTTTTTTACCCTTTAGGAAAGTACGGCATCCCTTCCCCATGGTACTTCCCCTTCAAAGCTTCCTTCTGGGCCGAACTGTGCTGCTGCATTAAGTCAAACAGTAAGGTGGGCAGAGGACTGCTCTTCACCAACATCCTGCAGAAAAACCAGCCTGTCTTCTCCGACGACAAGGGAAAAGGTACAGGGAAAAAAATTACATTCTACTATGTATCTTCTATGCTGCGGCAGATAACAATAAGCAATGCTGTCCCCGCCAGTGTTGTGCTTTGACGCAAGAACATGATGTCTTCCCTTTTATGGTCTGTCATTTTTTTTGTAACCCTGACACCTCACTACATATATGTTCCCCCCTCACTTTTCATTAATTCCTGTCCCCTGTTAGTTTGATTTACAGGTTGCCTCTGTCTCCATGTTTCTCTCAGGCCACAGCACTCTTTCCTCTGAGGCCGGTGAGGATTTCTCAGATCTCCCAGTGGGCGTTGCCCTCCATGGTCTCACCAAGAACTACGGCGACCGAGTAGCTATTGAAAACCTTAATGTTTCCTTCTACGAGAGCCATGTCACCTCACTGCTTGGTCACAATGGAGCCGGCAAGACCACCACCATGTATGTGTGGCACAGTTTTCCTCCATTTTCACTGTATCAGCATGTCCTAAGATGAATACAAATGCATTTTGACCATTCATATACTGTATGCGGTGTCTTTTAAATTTGATTTGTGCATCCCTTTAATCATCTCAATGGTCTGCTGCTGACAGGAAGATTGTTTTGTCTAAATCTGGCACAGCAAATGCACCGTAGTAGAGATTAGCCTGACGGGTCTTCATCAACTGGAGCACTTACATTTACATTTTAAATGTGACTAATTTTGCTGATGCCCTTATCCAGCTGGCACAATGAGTGCGGCAGCTGAATAAGATTCAACAATGTTAAAAACGACCAAACCAAGAAGGGATTTCATGACCTATAATATTCTTAGGACCAACAAATCATAATTTAAGAGGAAAGTGCTGGGGAGAAAGTACAAAAAATAGCTAATGGGACAAAATCAAAGGGCATTTTCAACATTTTATGCCCCAGTTAGCAAATAATTTGAGCAAAAGTAATTAAACTATATATTTGAATTATATTTGAACTTTTTCTCAATTATAAAACATAAAATAACCAAAGAACTACTCTAAGATGATAAATGCATAAATACTTTAACATGTACTATTAAGCCAGAATCAACTCGGGTGACATTTTTATAAATGTATCGATTCAGTATTCACTCACGTAATAAATGATCATGTGTTGTGTTTAGGTCTCTCCTGACTGGCCTTTTTGCCCCATCTTCTGGCACCATCGAGGTGTACGGCCGAGACATGCAGACCAACATCGACGACGTTCGCAAAGAGCTAGGGGTGTGCATGCAATATGACGTCCTCTTTGACCACATGACCACAAAGGAGCACCTGCTGCTGTACGGCCAGATAAAGGCCCCACACTGGTCACCCAGGGAACTGCATGAACAAGTCCGCACGTGAGTGACCAATCATCCAATATAGGGAGCGTGCTCAGTATCATAATGTACTGTGTCTTAAAGATGATGTCAGGGGTTCGGCATGATGTAACAGTGCCATTTGATATATTTTACAGTCTGTTTTGTTTAATGACATCATGAAGTGGTATCTTTAGCTACGTCAATGGCATGTTCCTCCAATAAAAAGGATATATGGCTAGAGGTTATGAGAGTTTAACAGGGAATAGTAGGGAACAGTTCTGGTCACGCCAGTGACTGGTTACACAGGGGAAATAAAAAAAACATAAGTAATATTCAGATATGGTCATATTCAAACATATTTACAGTTATCTCTAGGCCTTGGTGTAAGAATTCTAACCTGTAGTAAAGACAAAATAATTGTTCCACTTATCTGTTATCCTTGAAATAAGCCCTCACTTTATCATCTCAAGAGCTGTGAATTGTATCAGACACTTCTACAGCCATTGAATGCAGGTTGAGAACGCTTTTATTCTAGGATTTTTTTTGTTTTCCCTGTTTCAAGCTCACATTTTCCATAAGAATTTTATAATCTTTTATTTTATCTGTTTGTGTTCCTTTGTGTCTTCTTGGATAAGCTTATAGAAGGAAGCATCAGAAATAGAATTTTTTTCATTCTGCGGCATCATTAAGCTATGGGTTGAACCCCCAGTTGCATCATGAGACTATTTCTGGAGGGTTTCTGCATGACAAGAGGAGCAGTAATAAGCCTGAACCTAAAGGAAAGAAATTGTACCTCTCCTCTGGTTCCTGTAGTTTAGAAACCCCCACTGGGTAACTGATGAAACTATAACCCAGGAACCTGGTTGTAATCCATATAAAAAGTACGTTAACATGATCTCCATGTTAAATGCTTTTCATTGACTCCCCTGCCAGGATCTTAGAGGAGACAGGCATGTACGCTCACAGACACAAGCTGGTGGGCACCCTGTCGGGCGGCATGAAGCGCAAGCTGTCAATCTCCATCGCCTTCATAGGGGGCTCTCGCTTGGTGGTTCTGGATGAACCCACCACAGGAGTGGATCCCTGCTCCAGGCGCAGCATCTGGGACATTATTATCCAGCACAAGAAAAGTGAGTCTCACACACACACAATGAACACTACAAAGCATTCCTGTTAATGTGTGTTCACAAACTCTCCATTGACCTCCAAGCTACAGCTACTGCTGCTATTATGACTTTTAACACTGTTATTATTGCTGCTACCACTTACAATAATGAAAATAAGAAGAACGGGAAGAAGAAAAGAGAACAGAACCGCAAAGTATTCTCAACTTTTATGTCATGTGGCGTCCTGCAAGGCTCCATACTCGGCCCAATTTTGTTCAGTTTGTATCTGCTACTCCTTAGCCATATTATTCATTACTTCGGTGCCCTACCATTGTTACGCCGATGACACCCAGCCGTATGTCTTCTTCAGTCCTGAAAATTGTAACAATGTGGATTCACTGCGCTGCTGCCTTGCTGCCATCAAAGACTGGATGACCTCTAACTTCCTGCAACTGAATACTGAGAAAACTGGTCCTGATTATATTTCTAACAATATCATCAGTGACAACTAACTTAAATTAAACATTAAACATTCAGCCAGGAATCTAGAAGATCAAAAATATTGCCAGTCAAACCAGTGCCTCCCTCATTTCCTCTCGTCTTGACTACTGCAGTTCATTATTTACTTGCCTCAATTATGCAGCAATTACCCATCTATAGTTGGTGCATAATGCAGCAGCTTCTGACAAACACTAGATGCAGAGAGCATATCTGGTTCGCTATTTGTTTTAGAATTCAATGTCCTGATTTTGTTGATTACTTTCCCTCCATGGTTTGGCTCTGCTGTATATTTATAAAATAGTCCTAATTCTGCACCAAGACCCTAAACCAAATGTTGTGAAAAGTTCTGCAGTCCAGGCTTAAGACAAAGGGGGTTCATGGTTTTGTGGAACAAACTCTCCCTCAGCATCAGATCAAATTAGCTGAGTCTGTGTCACATTTTAAAAAGCTTTTAAAAACCCTCCTGTATTGGCTGGGATTTTTATAAATTATTACTCCAATGGTTTTATGCTGTTCTTTTATATTTTATTTTGTTTCTCTGTTTGACAGTTCCCCGAACTTCTTGTTGTATTTAATGGTATTGTATTTTATGAGCACCTGTGAAGCACCTTGTAACTCCGGTTTTTAAAGGTGGTATAGAAATAAAGTTTACTTGCCTACTTATGTAACACCCAGGCAGTATGTAACATTAGAAGGGATTTCCAAGAAGAACCACTGTGGTATTTAACAATTACACAATAAGTGTGTAATTAATCACTGTCATATTCATCCTATCAGACGTGGACAACAATGAAGAATACAAGCTTTTCTAATCCTAGTACAAAGCACTCACTGTAGTTTCACATGGCACAGACAATCCAAACTCTCACTCTAGCGTTTACCACTGAAGACGCCTCCGCCTCCCTATTTCTTGAGAGGGAAAGGAGTAGAAGAACAGGAAAGTGCTGTGAACCTGGAGCCCACCCTGGAGGGCTTTCCCCTGCTCAGGCTTCTGACTTTAAATTTAGCATATAATTAATCTTAAAGAAATCCAGAAGTATTTTTTCTTTAGGCTCTCTTAGGATAGCAGCAGTAATGGCAGGGAGACTGCTAAATGTCACATAATTGTAGATGTGGAAAATATCCTGTGTAATTGGCCTCGTCTCAGATTGGTGCCAGGGGAATCCATTTCAAAATAAACTTTCTGCATTGCTTGCTGTTTGTGCGCTTGCTGTTTGAGCGCCTGTTTCTCTGATGGTTTGTATGTGCATGACGCAGCTTGGTTGTTTATTTGGATGTGTGTTGTTGTGAATGTGTGTGCGTGTGTCGGCAGATGCACTTAAAAGGCCAACATGTACTCACTAGGATAGGATCTAAATATTGCTTCTGTGTTGTTCTTTCACTCTTCTCAATTCCTTAAAAAGCTTGCCAGACTAGCTTGGCTGATAAATATAATTTTACTGTTTGCATTTCACAGGCATTAAAACTAAAGCACAGGGGTTTTGTTTTATACATTTCTTAATATTCCCACAATTCCCTTTAGCTTCTATTTGAGTTATGGTTATGGAATTGTATAATAATGCATACACAAATAATGCAGATTGTTTTATGTGTGTGTCCTCTCAGATCGCACCATCATCATGTCCACCCACCACCTGGATGAGGCTGAAGTACTGAGCGACCGCATCACCTTCCTGGAGAGAGGAGGATTAAAATGCTGCGGATCCCCCTTCTACCTGAAAGACAAGCTGGGTCAGGGATACAAACTCACTCTCACCAAGAAGGTATTCATCCTCACAAGCATTGAGTCACTGTGTTGTGTTTTTGAATTAACATGAAATTATTATGGAAATCTTGCATGGCATTTTTTAAACATTCCCTCTGGTCAAATAATCTGTGTTTCCCCAGTAGACAATTGGTTCCAGTGCTTCATGTTAACAATTTAGCACAAGTGAATGCTGAGTGATTGTAGACCAAAACCTTTATCTTAGAAGTGAGAAAGAACAGCACATCTCAGCAATGACGCATCTTGGATAATGTGCAGCCAGCATAAATAGTAACATTTCACAATACATTATTATGAAGGAGCTGGCCTACTCATGTGTAAATAAATCCTAGGTTTTATTTCTGCCACATTTGACACTAGAGTTGCACACAATAGATATTGCAATAGTGTGATTTGTATCAGATATATTGAAAAACTGCTAAATGGGCTAAATCCAACACAAATGATGCTCTGCTGACTGCTGCAAACTGGCTCATAGCAATTGAAAGTTCTCTCACGAGTTTCTGACTTAAGTATCCTACTATATAGTGACCTATATGACAGTTGCATATTTTGGTCAAACCTAAAGTTTCCTTCAGTATTCTGTATTTTGACTCATCTGTTTCAGGCTGTATCAAACACCTTTTCACTCTCCCTCGGGCAGTGTTAGACAAAATGTGGTGCCAGTTTCTTAAGTTTATCTCACCCTTAAAAGCTCAGTTGGGTGACTTGTAACTTATTTGGACAGTGCATTGATGAAAAGCAGTAACAACATTTTATAACTAACGGTGTGTCTACACAGAAGGTTTAACTGCTCACATCCCAAAGTGTATTTTTACACTTCAAGCCTATTAGACATGACGTAAGGGTCGTTATTCCAAGAAGGATAATCCCAGTGAGGGTCAGAAAGAAAATCAGAAATGGATGATGTTAGCAGGGGGCGAATGGTAGAGCATACACGTATAAATAAAGCATGTCATAATCTATTCCTACTCTTCTGTTTGCAGATGCAGAACCTAGAATCTGAACGGATTGACAATGCTGAACTGAAGGCCTTTATCCAAGCTCATGTACCTGAAGCGCGACTGAAGGAGGCCCAGGGGGGCGACCTGGTATACTCACTGCCCCCGTTCACCTCATCCAACGCCTCCTCATATCGCTCCCTCCTGACCGCGCTGGACTCCAGCCTGGATGCCCTGCAGCTGGATGGCTATGGTATCTCTGACACCAGCCTAGAGGAGGTAAGCTCACACCCACCCACAAACACCGCAGTCACAGTGGAGAGAAAAAAACAGGCTCAACTGCTTATGTACATTTAAATATCCCGTGTAAAACAGAGGAGCTACAAAAGTGCTAGTGCTCATAAACTTGATCATACTGACATGTAAGCATAATCACAAGCCATAAAATGAAACTGATATGTGATGACATGCACATATACTTTGTTTTTTATCTGTGTAGGTGTTCCTCCAATTGACTCACGGAAACACAGAAGATGGATCTGAGGACAGCCCCCTGTCGACGATCTCAGAGACGGTTTCTGACACCGGGTCCATCGACAGCTTCCCTTCAGACCACAGTGACATCTCCAGCTTTGGCGACAATATGAGTGAGTTCGCTCACTTTTATCTCACCCGTTCCTCGTTTCGCTGTTCCTCCTCATTCCCGCCTTCCTTTCTACCTTGCATCCCTCCTTTCTCTTTTTCCTTCTGTCACCTGCACACATCACATCCGATGAAAACGATGGCATTGAAAGATTCATAATTTAATAAAGTAAAAGGATGCATGTAGGAATATTTTGAATGAAGTTCATATAATCACTATTGTAGCATTCATACAATAACTATCTGTGCAGTGACATCAACAGTAGTGTTCACTGTGGTCACCAGTATGCTGAAACATTCTTGTTGTTTTTTTTCATACTTAACCTAAAATATTTGAAGAATACTTTGTGAGCTGACCTAGTTTAGCAGCTTCTACAATTGGAACACTCATCTTGATGGATTGCACTGCCATCTTTTGTGATACAGTCTACCTGTTAACCTTTAGCTCAGTGTGCCTTAGAGAGGGAAAGCAGACATCATCAAGGCAGTAAGACAGTAAGAATGTAAGTGCATTAGTACAAATCCTGTCTCCATTTCTTCTCCCATGTGTTCTAGCGCTTATCGGTTCGTCCATGCTGCGCAGCATGACCCTGGCCTGGCAGCAGATGGCAGCCATACTGATCAAGAGGTTCCACCACAGCCGCAGAGACTGGAAGGGCCTGATCTCCCAGATCCTGCTTCCTGTTCTGTTCATGGTGTTTGCTATGGGCCTGGGCTCCATCAAGAGCGACCTGCGGCACTATCCTGAGCTGGAGCTCAGCCCCGCGCTTTACAACTTCGAACCAAGCTACTCTTTCTTCAGGTCAGTCCCCGTGGCAAAGAAAATACAAGGGAGTGCTGGGAGGAGAGTTCACAGAAGTAAACAAGACTAATTGGGGTGTTTTTACACCTAGCATGTTCAATCAAACTCTAAAAATGTGCTCTTTTATTTAAATTAATTTGGCAAGGTCAAACCAATGGCACTAGGACTCAGGTGGCAACCAGTAACAACATCAAGTTAAAAGTAGGCCTTCTTCAAGAAAATGTTGACATAATTTGTCTGAGCAATTCCAGAAAACAAATCCAAATTTCTTTTGGTTTTAATTTATAAAAGCGGTAAGTTATGGCAAAGGCTACAGACAGGAGCAATGTTTACAAAAATGATACTGCTTGGCCTAAAGGCTGTGAATATAGTAAAAGATCAAATTTTGAAACCACAGAGCCGCTAACTGCAATCCCCCTGCAACTCTGATGAAGGGTTGATGCACCTCGTCTCTTGATTGGCCCGTTGGGTTCCTGTCTCACTTGTTATAAAATGAATTTGAAGCTGTAGTTTGTTGAAGGGCAGACGGACCTTAAAGAGAGAGAACGTGAGGGAAAGAGATGATTGTGATGAAGACGGCTGAAATGCGTGATCAAAGTGAGAGAGATTAAGAGTGTCAGGAGGATGTGAGATGTTTTCATTCTTGAGAAGTGCTGTTGTTTGATCAAGGGGATATGTAGCAAGGGAGAAAATGCTAAGATGCCAATCCATATCAAAGAGCGTGTGGATGCTCTCCCCTGTCCTCTTTAGCTTGATAAACAAAAGAGATTGAAATATTCAAAATGTATTTATTTATCTTTAATAGTTGAGGGGTGCTGAGGAAGGTTATAGTTAGTTGACGGTCAAAGATGCTTCAGTCTTCTCTTATTATAACTCTAGATAGTAGAATGTCACATTTTGTGAACTTTCTCAGGGCACTGTGTTTTCAGACTTGCCTGTAGGAACAGTGTAAATGTAATGACTTAATGTGGATTTATGAGTGTACCTCTGTGTGCATTTAAAGGCAGGGGCGGGCTCAAATAAAAGAAATCCACTTAAATGTAAAGTGGCAAATCAAATGCCCTCATGGTCATTTTATTGATAACGTTGTGAGTTAGTAAATTGCTCTTAAACCACCTTCTCTACTAAGAAAACCTTGATAAATGCCAACCCTGAATTCTAATTCTTTATAAAACCCCAGCCACCAAGACTGATTTGAATCAATCAATCAATAATAATAATAATCTCTCTGTCTGCTGATGCCATGTTAGAGCCTTATGAATCAACCTTTTTTTTGGTGTTAGTTCATGTTATTGTATTTGTGGTGTAGTTCACTAAAATGTCTGCGTTGCCTTCAAATTGAGGCTGACTGTTTGTTTCTGTCTCCACAGCAACCAAAATCCCAACTCCAGCCAGCTGACGGACACCATGTTATCATTCCCTGGGATCGATAACGCCTGCCTTGACAAGTCCGGTAACCCGTACGTAATCACACCTCAAACGCTGGCTTTTTTCCCCCTGAAAATTATAAATTTGTCAGTGATGTTCTAGATGCCCGTACTCAGTTTCTCTATGTTTTCTACCCTTTTCCACATGTGCACATGTTTTCATATTTCACTCATTGTCATTCTTTTCATGCCTCCTCTTTCAACCTTGTTTCATTTTACTACTCTGTCTCCCTCCAATTCCTGCCGCTCTCCCTCTCTGTTCTCTCTCATGTGCCTCCTCTCTATTTTCCTGCTGCTCAGCTCAAGGTATGTGGCTGAAAGCCTGCAGCAGGACGACGTGAGAGTGTAATTTGTATTCCATAAACACCCTGTGTTTATAGGGGAGATTTTCCCCTTACAGGCACTCAAATCAGTGTTGGCACTCATGAACCAGACCTCGGAGGCATTTTAAAAATCCTATGGTGCAAGAAAGACTGCATGTTCTGCATGCGTGTGATGTTCTTTAATCACAACATGACAATGGCTAAAAGGGTGCCGAGTGCTGCATTTACATAGTTTGAAAAATTTACTGTATGGTCGCCTGTCTATGGTCATTGCTGACCATAGTCAACAATGACCAGGTGTGCACGTGAGTGTGCAAGTGTGCAAAGACGTGTGTATTGCTACAATCTCTTTTTGATCTGCACAAAGTGTCCCTAAAAGCATTTGGCAGAAAACAAAATGTGGGGGAGTTGAACATCAACCCACGCAAGCAAATTTCACACAATATGATATTACATCACATATTAAACAGCTTTGAAAACTGTTTTGAACTGATGTCAGAGAAAATATTTGTGCAGTTTTTTAGCAGGCCTTCATATGAACTCAGTTTCAAGATGTGTTGTGGGATGTGTCTAGGGATAGTCTTGTGGCATTATCACGCACTGCAGACTTCTCATTTCACTGAGCCGCCATTTCACTTTCTTTTTAAGGGTCTGCACAAGAAACTCAAACAACTGGAGTCCCAGAGGGAACAGCTCCACAACATTTAGTGTCTGTAAATGCACCCGTCAGGAACAGGTGAGACTCGGTCACTGAGAACAGTGTGTGTGTGTGTGTGTGTGTGTGTGTGTGTGTGTGTGTGTGTGTCCCCTCATGCATCTGTGGTTCTACACACGAATGTGTCTTCCAGTGCTCATGTACATGTTTATTTGAAAAGGGGCAAGTGTAATGCATGTGTCTCTTCCATACACTGCAGATTTGTGACGGGGGCAACTTCCAGCCCCCCCATAAGAAGATCCCTTCATCTCAGATTGTGTATAACCTGAGTGGCATCAATGTGGAGAACTACCTGGTGACTACAGCAAACGACTTCATCAGGAACAGGTGAATGCAGCCAGTGTGTACATTTGGTTAATGTAGCCACACTGAGAATTCAGCCCATGCTTCATTGATAGGTTGCTGTAATCTGAGTGGCAATTAACGCTCTGATTGCATGAACTATATGAAGAGATGTTCCAAAAAAGTCCAAGTAGTTATCACATATTATTCAGTTGCAGCCTAAAAGCTTACTTTTCCCTTGTTGCTCTGCTTACTACAAATGGGCTTCTAGTACGTTGTCATTCAAGTTAGTCGTACTTGTAAAGTGGGGACTGATGCTTTTACCCAAAATGCTTCTGGTCTGCAGGTGGATATTTGCTTTGATTAAAAGAAAAACAAGCAAGCAAAAAAACCCACAGTGTGTCACGTCGTGTTTCTCAGCGGCACTCTGAGCTCTTTGTTTTGATCGATATGTTTGTTTTTTTTCAGGTATGGCGGCTTTGCTTTTGGCATGCCTCTCCCTCCTGACTTACAAATGGATGTAACAGTGGTGCCCAAAAACCGTACTCTGTCTAAGGTAACTTTGCCTCCTGCTTCTCTGCTGCCTGTCTCATTATCACTTTAATCGCTCTAATGAGTCGTTGAAAGTTAAAACATGACATTGACATGACATCTTGTTTGGCTACAAGATCACGGCTTGCAGGCGGAGCTGCATTGTTACACCATCAGTGTCATCATAAATATGCTTTACTGCAGCAATTGAGCTGCTGTTTTTGTGTGTACGTTTCCATCTGCATTTATTGAATCTTTAAAGCCTTGGTTTCAAAACACTGGAAAGTATATTGTAGAGATGTAGCAGACTTGCATAACCTGATCTGTCGCAGTGTGAGTGATGGTTTCTATGCATGTCTGTGTTTGTGCTTGCATGGGTCTAGGTCTGGTTCAACCCGGAGGGCCACCACACAATGCCAGCATACTTAAACAGCCTCAACAACTTCATCCTACGCTCCAATCTTCCAGCAGAGAAGGATCCACATAAATATGGTAAGCTGGGGTTGGTGCTGAAAGTAAATGTTATCATAAAAGTCAAATGTAAAACTTCACTGACAGGTCAAAGGACATAGTGTGAGATTTCAGTTTAATTGATCAAGGATTCTATACATACAAACAACAACAAAGATTACTGCTATCAAATTTTTTACATGGTAATATACACTTGTTGCTGTTTACTCATATTTTGAAACAAGAAAAGGTCTATACATATTATTTTTGGTGGGATTGTCCTTTATTTATGCAGACACTCCTTGATTATGTGTTGAAGATAAGCTGAGGAAAAGGTTTGGAGTAAGACATGACTGGGATTGTGCAAAAAAAAAAAAGGGATGCACACATCAGTATTAGGAGAATCTATCTATCTAGAAGGGTGCTACTGATTGAACACGCTGTGCATTTTGTCTACTAAATATAAAGAAAGCTGTAAACAGTGTGTTTACTCACGGTTCATTTCACTGGATTAAAGCCAGGGGGTGCTGTGTGTCCTTAAACTCACATCACTATGCATGGTGAATACTGATGAGTGCTGCTCACTGGGGGGCTATGCTAAAGAGAACAAGGCTGGCCCACGTTTTCAGTACTGTTTCAACTCTGAGTATCACCCTGACCATCTGCCTGCCGGCAGGAGTACACACACGCGCACACACACAAACACACTTGAAGAAATGCTCATAAAAACATACAGCACATGCACACACACATACACACACATTTATATCCCACTGGATGACCAAAGTGCTCGAGTGTAATCATTTAAATGTTACCCGCAAACTCACAGCAGTGGCGGGGGGTGTCAGGGGTGGAGATCCAGGGAGATTACTTTTCAAGGTGATGGTTTACCTGTCAAATGTGAAGCCCTAACCCTCACATTGTGTACTGCAGCACCAACTCTGGGTTGGGACCCTTTAGAGGTCTGCATCAAACAGTTTTTTCATCCACTCCCGCAGGATTTCTGACCCATAACCACCCACTGCCACAGATGTGTCATTCCACTCCTGTCCACTGTTCACACCAGAGATTCTGATCACTCCCACCTGCAACAATGTTTTGTATTGAAAGTCTTTCTGCCCAATCCCCCAGAGAAAATATACAGTTACTCAACTGTTTAATAATCCACCCTTAAACGACGTGAACTAAAAATAAACCTTATTTAATGCTTTTAAAAATAAAGCAAAAAATAGCTTCAGCTTGAGGCAGTGAGAAGTAAATTGTTCTAAAAATGTTATAGATCATGGCCCATTATTCTAATTTAGTTGATTAATCTATTGGTCTATCAAGAGAAAAAAATCAGCAACAACTTTAATAAGCAATTAATTCACTGGTTCCAGCTTCTTATATGTGAATATTAGGTGGTTTTCTTAGCCCTCTATAATAGCATATTTAATATGTTTGTGTTTGGTCGGATAATATGAGCAATTTGGATACATCATTTTGGGTTCATGTTTCATTTTTGACATTTTTCATATTAAGCAATTTATTGATTAATCAAACAATTGGCAGATAAATCGATAATGAATATGGTTGTTAGTTGCAGCTGTAGTCTTTTTATCTTTTCCCATTGGAAAAGATAACCAGATCTGGGAACATCCGAATTTAGAGCAATGGTGATGTAGTGTTAATGATTACAGATCAGATTTGGATTAGTCAATAGAAACCATCAATTCCACCAAAGTGCCCTGGAGCAAGGCGCCGAGCCTCCAACGTGCTCCAGGGGCTGCTGTGCTTTGGGTGAACTCACACTCTCCTATCTCAGGAAATGTAAGCAGAGACACATGTAGGGGAGCAGTTCATGTCTGTGAGCATCTAGGAGACCCTGAAAAAATGATAAAGAAAATTTAATTTCCTTTGTGTGCTCTGGCAAATGAAATCATCTTGCACTATATTTTTCAATTGGCTGTGTCCCAGGCTAGAGAATATCATTGCTCATTTGGTTCCTGTGATGAAAAATAGCCCGTGTGCTGTTGTTTTTCTATTGCTAACGTAATACTCTGTTTCTTTCTATTACAGCCATTTCAGTTTCCAGTCACCCCTATTTCGGCCGGGCGGATGATGAAGATGTAATGTAAGGGCTACACTTCTGCTGACCTGACTAATAGTATTCAACAATATCAATGGCTGCACTTGCACAAAAATGATTCTAATTAGCATTCTAATTGGTGAAAATATCCCAAAACTAGTCGAGTCATGATGATGGCTGTTTAAATTATGGAAGCATCCTACTTTTCAATTCAGGACATCAAAGTCAGGGTGGACTCAGGGCAGGCAGGTACATGACAGCAGTATTTACCCATATTTGATTTTCTAAATGGATTTCCCTGAGCTTGCACTATTGATCAGAGTCCCAATATAATGAGTGTTTACCCCGAAGGTGGCACAGAGGTGGATTGATTCTACCTCACTTCCCAAAATGAGTTTATTTAAACTACTCCACATTCTGCTTGAATGTCAGACTGCTGGAGTGCTTTTGTGTGTGCTTGCATGTATGCATGCCAACGTGTGTGTGATCCTGAGGAACAAATCAAATAAATCACTCCAAGAGTGGGTTGAGCTGGAGCTGTGGCCTCATGAAGGTCCGTCATCTCAGAGCCTTATTAGCACTAACCATTTCGCTGGCCATTTCCCTGTGTTTACTGCCCTTCAGTTGCTCCACATTCTCCACACTTCGTTATGTGTATAGCATTTACGTAGAATATCAGCCTCCTTCCTGCTTCCTCACTTGATGTATTGATTTGGCCTGGGTCGTGTTAAAGATACAACAGGCTTATTACTCTGAATGTCTTGATTCTCACAGTGTGGTAGCTTTGCCCATGGGAAAAACTCTAAGGCTATTTTGGCCATACTGATAACAAGCCTGCTCAGTGGCCGCTGCTGCTGGATAGCCTCTGTAATTAGTGTTGCCCTTAAACGCCCACCACATGTACCTCTCCTGCTATTCTCTCTCTTTCCCACTCAGTCAAACTGGCAGCTTCCTCATCCTCTTTTTCAACCTCATGCAGCTTATTAGGTTTGGTTGGTGGTGTTGTGGCCGGAGGAGAGAGGTAAAAGTACTATAGTGCAGGGTAGGAGAGAGAGCATGGGAGATGAACAGGTAGCGGTATCAAGAAAGTTTGAATGAGCGCACTGGGTTGCAGAGTAACTGAGGGATCAAAGCCTCAGCTGGTTGTCTGGGGTCTAGTCTGGACAAAAGCCTCTGCAGCCTCACAGCAGCACCACTGGCTTACTTGACTATACAGCAATAGCAGTGTGAAGTTGTTCTCTACATGAAGCCATCTGTTTCTTTTGCAGTTATTCTCTTGTCAGAGGCGAGACATAAAGCATCTCTTTGTTAAAAGTTGTTTGTTATTAATGGTATTCTATTTATTAACTATTTCAATAGTTCAAATGAGACACTTCCCAGCAGGGAACGATATGATACTTTTGTAGAAGTGCTTTAAAATGGGCTATTGTTTTCAGAAAAGAATGACATCAGGTTGCACCTAAACCTGTAGCTACTACACTATACAAGTAAAGGAATACAACACAATTGTTTACCATCCAGGAATATAATGAGCATTAATAGTTGATGTGGTTGAATGATAATTCACTAATTATGGACATGACTGATAATTAATGACGTTGGTGTTGTCACTGACATCAGAATAATCCTATTTTCTTCCTCACAGTGTCCAGGGAATGCTCCAGATCCTAGTGGCTGTGTGTGTGCTGATGGGTTATTCAAGCGCGACAGCCAGCTTCGCCATCTATGAAGTCAACGAGCACCACAGCGGCTCCAAGAGGCTCCAGCACATCGCCGGCATCAGCGAGCCCTTCTACTGGGCTGTGAACTTCTTTTATGACATGGTAACATCTTCGAAATCCCCTTACAGGAGACTCAAATGAACATCTCACTAACCTGGTTAAATGTAGTCGAAAAAGTCAAAATCATGCTCAGTAAAAGCAAGAGCAAACATATGTATATCTCTGCCTCATGTTCAATTTTAGATTACAACAGCATATGCAAAGCATTGCCCTCTCCTTGTATCTTTTTGTTTATTTTTTAAAATTTACCAGACACTTTGGCAATAATGGCTTTGCTACATTCATGCCAATAAAGCATATTGAACTGAATTGATATCCAGACATTTTTCAATGAATAAGGCATGCCTTCATGTTGCTACATCATGCCACATCTTTTCCCACAGGTCATCTATATGATCCCTGTGACCTTGACTGTTGGTGTGATCGCAGCCTTCCAGAATCCAGCATTCACAGATCGGCAAAACTTGGGTGCTGTCACCCTGCTGCTGGTGCTCTTTGGGTGAGTAGTTTGGCCTCACATCATCTGTGAATGTTGTGCAGTCTTATAGCGTGTTCACAGGGATTTTAGCGGGTTGATTTACAAAGCCTAATAAAAAATGGCCGTCAGTTCATGGTTGGTCTTCTGGCTTGTTTTGTTCATGACACTGTTGACCAAAAGGCATTTGACCATGAATCAGGCCATCATGAGGCTGAAAAATAGGTTCCATTGTTAAAGGAAAACTATGTTTTTATTTACTTTTTTTTTAAATTTATGTAGCTCCGGCCATTGGTTCAATTAGTTATGATAACTTTGTACCCACTAATTGCTAAGATCGCAAAACACTGTGACATCGCAAAAAATGGCTTCCAATGATCTTTACCCCCCTCCCTTTCCCCATGCTGGATACACAAGAACTAAAATACACACCCACCAAAAAAAGAAAAAGAAAATCCTAAGGAAAAGCATCATAGCATCAAGTACCATAAACTACCAAAAACATGATGAAATGAATGCATGCAAACTCATTTGATGAAGCTTCACTCTGCAGCAGGACAACGATCCCCACCATACGGCCAAAACATCATGGTCAAATAGTAGAATGTTCTGGGTCGGTATTGTTAACCACCTGACCTCAATCGAATTGACCGTGTGCTTCTTGCAAAGGATTTGCCAAAGAAATTTTAGGTTAATTAAAGGTTACTACATTTTCTAAGGCATGTCCTCACATACACACTGAGGTTTTCTAGCCTCTGCTGCATGTTAATTTGCGTGCCACCAGGTTGGATTTACAGCAGGTAGTATAAGGAGGCTGCTGTTCTTCAAATGCAAACACAGCTCAATTTTTTAGAATAGCTTGCAAAGACAGATGGTGGTATGACTGAAAGGCTCTTAGAAAAATCACTACCAACATGTTTATCCTATTCAAGCCACAGATGCTAGAGAGAGAGTGGGTGGGGGATCAGAAAGCAACAGGGCTTATGGCAATAATGACTTGGTGTGAGAAAGGCTAGCTAGCTACTGTCTTGAGATACCAGGGTTTTAAAATCAATCTGACAATGAGGTTTTGATTTTTGGAAAGGTGTCAAGCCAATGACATCTGGATTACGTCTGGATTATTTACACCATTCCCCAACTGTAGCTGAAGCTCAGTCTCCTATGTTTCCTGTTGCTGTCACAGGCCTCGTCCTGAGCCCTAGATCTTAGGAGGCCAAGTCAGCACTCTGCTTCTCATTTATCAGACAGATGTCTCCCTCCCAAGCAATGAATAATCACAGCGCTCCATCTGTCAGGCTGCACCCACCTGGTCTGGTCCGCAGCCTCCTTGCTTCTGTTCTTTGTCATGGCTTGGCACCCACAGTCTGCCTACCAAGCACCTTTTTTTTTGGGCACAGCGTGTAGATGCTTTGTCTCTGTCTGGCTCTATCTGTTTGTGTCTGTGTCTTTCTTTTCCCACCCTACTTTCTTCTTCTTCTTCTCCCTCCTTCTCTGCCTCTGTGTCTTGCTGACCCAGACACAATGAACAAGCAGTTTATATGAGAGAAAACAGAGAACAGAAAAAAGGAAAAGGATGTTCTGCAACCAGGGGAATAAAGGGAGAAGTAATTTATCTTCTTCTCTTTTGGCATCATGACTGAATGTTTACCCTCCTCATGGTGTGGTATTTTTCCTCCTTCCCTTTTCAGTATTCTTTGGTGCCTATTTTCATCAGGCTCCCAGCTGCTCTGTTTAGCCTGTTTAAAGGCTGGACTGCTTCAGTTAAAAATGCAAGGTCGTGTCATTTTAGAAGGTGCATTTGTGAGGAGGACTGTAAACATTTTCCATATCCACTTTGTATGTGTGTCTTTGTGGGTTTTCTATATTTGGAACCAACCCAGCCAGATCACAGCAAGGCTATTTTAAGGTGTATGTGTGGAGTTATTTTTACTTGATGCTGCGTTTAAAGTATCCTGTCATTGTCAACTCCTCAGGTTTTCTACTTTCCCCTGGATGTATCTGTTATCAGGCGTCTTCAAGGATGCAGAGATGGCCTTCATCACCTATGTGTGCATCAACCTCTTCATCAGTGTCAACACCATCATGACCACCTCCATTCTATACTTTTTGGCTCAAATTTCACATCACAACCCTGAGGTCAGCATAAACTGCCCAGTCTAGTCCAGATGCTTTTGGTTAGCAACTGAATAGCTCAATATATAAAAATATATTTATTGTAGAATGAAACCCAATCACTCCCTGTAGCTGTAGTGGTATAGAGTTTCAGAGGAGTGAGAAGGGCAAACATACCTCACATATCCAGTGACAGGGAAGTGAAGATTATAATTAAGGATGAGCTCTCAGGTCACCTTAGACTCAGTTTTATATTTCTCCCCCTCCCCCAATGTCTTCTGTTCTGTCCTTCCCTCCTGCAGGCCATCAAGAGCATCTTCATCAAGCTGAGCCAGGCCTTCCTCATCTTCCCCCAGTTCAACTTTGGGAACGGGTTGATGCAGCTGGCCAGGATGAACATAGAGGTCCAGATCTTCAGTGGCTACGGCATTGACGCCTATCAGAACCCATTCTCCACAGATGCCCTGGGCTGGATGTTCATCTCCTCCTTCATCCAAGGCCTGGTCTTCTTCACCCTGCGCCTCCTGCTCAATAAGTTTCTCATACGCAAAGTCGGGTAAGGAAAATGGAAGCCAGAGACGGCATGGTGATGCCTTCCGTGATCATGAACTGCTGTGGTAAACATCCAGCCTTTTAATAAGTGAATCATTTTTTATATTCTGTTTTTGATTTTGTTCTACAGAATGTGGAATTGAGATCAATTTCAATTGGTTTTCTCCTGGATATTATGTGCCCGCACATCTAAAATTGTGTTTTTTGCTGGAAGATGACACGGATAAACTGAGAATGTTCAAATGAGTGGTTGAATATGCATCAGAGTCCATTTAAGTAATTAAAGAAAACACTAAAAAGTTAAATATTGAGCCCCAAAGATATCAAAAGCCTGCACGACTTCAAGTAAAAAATTGTCAGCAAGTTTCAATCAATCACAGATTTGATGAGGCGTTTTCTGTGTCTTCACCTAGTAGTTATTATAAAAAAAAACACTCTTCCCTTTGCAGCTACCTCATTTGGGGCAGAAAGACGGTGACCAAGGTGGCTTGTGAGGACAATGTGGATGAGGATGTGGCGACTGAGCACCTACGGGTGTCCAGTGGAGCAGCCAGCTCAGACATACTGCAGGTCAACCAGCTCACTAAAGTCTATCAACACCTCAAGAAGAAGGTCCATGCTGTCAAGAGGGTCTCTGTGGGCATCCCTGCAGGAGAGGTAGGCCTAAGACTTTACCCATAGTCAGAATATTAATTACTAATACTAAGTCAGTAGGATATGGAAAGGAGCATTGCTTAATTATTGACTGTTATCAACCTCTTGTGACAACAGCATGACTGTAATTATCCAAATATTTATAAAGTCACTTGTATTGCTTAAGTGTTATAGATAGGTACTGATCACTTTGTGCCATGGAGTAGTAAAGCTTTAACTTAACTTACAGCTCACTGTTGGTGTTTCAAATAGTTTTCAAATACCTGGAAACACATTTGATGATTTGGAGGCACTATTGGCTGCTAAAATCAGGAAGTGTATATTGACATACAAAACTAAAAACTCTGTGTTGGTTAGGGCTAAGTTACATCACAACACTTTCACATTCATCCAGTGGAGGTCAGTCAAAATTTCCTCTGAAAGCCTATGCTCTAACTGATTTCATACTAGTTTTTAAGATTAACAATATCCACATTCTCATAAGCCACCTTCATTCTTCAGATAATGGATCAATATGCAATCCATGCTTTTACTGTCAGTAAAATTGCATTTAGTTTGACTATACCTCTGCAGTACTGGAGGCGCCGCTAAAGAGCACGTCACATAAATCACCAGGTGGATTTGTCTAAAGGAAATACAACTGTTGCCAGTAATAATCCGTATAGTTTGACATCCAGTATCACCTAAAATCATATCCCTTTGCATGATGGCTGGCTGTAGGATGGATACTCACCAAGTGCTTCAGTCTGTACATCTGAATATTGGCCAGTACATATGTGTAATCTTTGAAAAAGCCCATTGTAGTATTATAGTAACAAATGCTTCAGGATTACTAAGCAATGAGTGTTCGCTTACAGTGCTTTGGTCTGCTGGGAGTGAACGGAGCAGGAAAAACTACCACCTTCAAGATGCTGACTGGAGATGTTAGCCCCACTGATGGCACGGCACAGATCAGGGACTGGGATGGGTAAGCTGTCCATGAATGCATGTTTTCATCATCAAGCACATGCAATGCAAACTTGAAAGAAAAAAAAAAAAAAGACAAAATCAATTTCAGGATAGCATGAAAACTTAGGGCTTGCATTTGTTGCCTTTTACCTTTTTGAGTAAGAACATCGATATGTTTTTGCTATCCATTTTCTCTGCTTCTGCAATAGTTTACCCAGTAGAGTAAAAAAAAAAATACTGATTTTCTGAAAACAGAATTTATTTATATTTGTATTGCTTAATGTTAGCTTTATGGTCATTGGCTGCAGGCCATATTTGGCCTCTTGCTTATCCTTCTGTTTATACTTGTGGCACTGCGTTCAAGTCCTAAATACATCAGATCATATAAATATTTATATATTTAAAATATATTCCTGCAAACTAAAGATGATTTATGAGCATCACTATAGAGGACACAGCATAAGCAGACCCATCACAGGACAAAGCTTTGATTTCATTTTTACAGGTGGCTAAGCTGCACTGTCTAATGAATCTGAGCTAGATTAAATTTGCATAACACAAACATCCACAAATGAGGGATGTTATTGCCTCGCATCAGCCCAAATTTGAACATAAATGGTTTGGGATTTAGGAAGTAGAAGCTGTATCTTATACCTTTATCTCAGACGCTCCTACACAGGTACAAACCACCACTGTAGTCATGAGTCTCCCTCTGGGTATTCCCAGCACAGCACTCTACAGACAGCAGGGCCAATGGAACATGTCCATCTGCCCTTCACCATGTGGTGGATGCTAATTAAGAGAATATGTCTTTCCTTTGTCTTTTGTTCCCCAGGCGATTGGTAGACATCATGGAGTGCCGTAACAAGGGAATTAACATCGGCTACTGTCCCCAGGTGGATGGACTGGACAGTCTGCTCACTGGAGAAGAGCACTTGTACTTCTACGCTCGCATACGAGGGATCTCAAAGAGGGAGATAGACGGGGTAAGGAAGAGCTGCAGACTCTGTGCTGCTTTTCAAAGCTCCGGGTAGTGACACCACCATCCACAAAATGACACGGGATCTGATAGAAATTCAAAGGTGCACTCCCACTGCAGGACTAGTAAGCGTTGATGCTTTCATGCATACTGAATCAGAGGGTGTGAAGTGTTGAGTGATGTGTGCAGAAAGCTGTACTATCTGGGGCAAAATGGAAAATCTTTTGTTGTCAGCGCGTGCAATCCAAACTTCAGATTTAAGATGATGCTGTATGCTTCGCTGTAGACAAATTTACATTTAAATGATACTTTGATGAAGAGAGGATCTCATTTGACATGTCACTTTAGCCCCATTCTTCCCATTTATCTTTCTGAGAACTAATCAATCCTGCTTCTGTGGTGATTACTGAGTGAGCCTGTCTGTTGCTGCTGCGGAGCAACCAATCAACAGATGTGATTTTTGATCTTCCATCTTGATTTTTTTTTTTTTTTTTCAAAAAGAAACCGCTCTGAGGTGTGCGAAAACATGTAAAAAACATCATGACAAATTGAAATTGTATGCTGAAAAACATTTCTCTTTGTTTGTCTCTCTCTCTCTACGTCATTTACAACTTAGGATGCAGAAGCACAAAACACTGATTGTCTTCGACAATCTCAGTCATGCTACAAACAGAATAACACACACA
Organism: Maccullochella peelii; assembly: GCA_002120245.1. Taxonomy (NCBI): domain Eukaryota; kingdom Metazoa; phylum Chordata; class Actinopteri; order Centrarchiformes; family Percichthyidae; genus Maccullochella; species Maccullochella peelii. Next base: position 44,554 of record LKNJ01002561.1, read on the forward strand.
CACACATTAGCAAGGATGCACATAGACACACAGACACACGGACACACAAGTACTTACACAGACAGTGAAGCACATAAATGGATTGGTCTGGCTCTAATCGCCATCGCTGTTGTTACAGCTCCTCTTCTCTGGTCAGGGTAGTGACAACAATGGTTATAATGGCCACAGCATCGGTGTCGGGCTAATTCACAAAGATGAGGTTATATATAGAGTTCCTCTTATGTTGTCTCCCACTGACAGTTCCCTGTCTGTGGATAATGAGACAAGCCTTAATGGGGTCATTTCGCATTGACATGGTTTTGTCTGGCTTAATGAGCTGTTACATCAAAGGTGATGGAAAGGGGCTTTTATGAGAGAACATAAAAAAAAAAAAAAAAAAACATATTTTGATCTGATGTTTCCAGTGCTAATCATTCAAATTTAGCTGCTAATACAGTGTATTTGTCTAAAGTATCTAATGTCCTACATTGTTTTCTAATAACCCAGATCAGTGAACTCAGAATCATACGGAAAAATCAACACTAAAGTCAAATCCTCTTACAGAGAAAAGGCGATCTATTGCATTGGTTTTCTTCATTGATCTGGTTTCCAAACTTGCCAACTGATGGGGGGGAAAAAGGCTAAAGCATACCGATGGGAAATCACCTCAATCTATTTGAAAATGAACTGGTATTCACAGCACACTATTTCATGTGACTAATAGGAAAGCATAGAGATTTTTAAGTGACTAAAATGGTTATGACTCATTAAGGGTTTTTAATTTCTGCCTTCGATGTGGTTTAACACAACGGATAAATTGATATACACCAAATAGATTGTGCTGCATCAGTTCCTGTTCTCTAAGGCTGCAGCCCCAGGACAGCTTGGAGTTTAGCTAGAATGAAGTAACCCAAGTAAAGTCATCATTGTTGTACAAACAAAATTAAATATTCATAGGAGAGGGACAGATAGATACCTCAGTTATTTGCAGTGCAGCTGTACTTGACAGAATAGGAGGAGGAGGCAGTAACAGAAATGAACATGAATATCAAGTAGCCAATAAGTTGTAGGGCCGTCCTTTGCCCTCATAAAAGCTTCCTGTAAATTCACCTTCTCCTGCTGTGATCGGGTCCTGAATCGTGAATACTGGGATATTGGCCTTTTTCTCCAGAGGGAGAGGGCCTCCGGCTGATGGATTAAAGTGATGGAAAATCAACTTCCTGTAAAGGTCTGGTGCTGTTTAGATCTGCTGGAGCCACAGATGGGGTCGGCTTCATCCTCATGTGCATGAAACTAGGGAACAGCATACTGATCTATGGAATTGTTTCATATTCCTTCATGGTCATAGGCCATGCACATCAATCATTGAACTTATTTACTTCCAGTATATGACTGCAGTTACATATCTCCTACAATAATTAGCAGGTTGCAGCTCACAAAGCAAATGTTATTACATTAAACTACTGTTGTTTTACATCATTTACATTTTATCCATCTTACACCAGATCATGTCTTACATACAAGTGGTTTTTGTGTGTGTATGTTGCAGAGATTAATCAGTTTTGTGGTATTTATCAACTAGCATGCTAAGCATCTAACAAGATGGTTGTCCATGCAATAATGAATCATTTACTTGACGCCTGATATTGCTTTGAAAACCCACATGTAAAAGTATCTTCATATGGTGTTTGTTATTTTGTTTATCCACGGAATAATCCCCTGCATGTTTCCTTTAAAGGTGGTGAACTACCTACTGAAGAGGCTGGAGCTGAACTACCATAGAAACATCATTACTGATGGTTACAGTTGCGGCACCCGCAGGAAGCTCTCTACTGCGCTGGCTCTCATCGGGCATCCGCAAATCCTGCTTCTGGTGAGGATGCGCCTGTTCACTCCACTGTAGCTGCCCATTTAATTGCTTAACTGGCCACCAGACAACAAATATTAAACTAACAATACACTGCTGTTCCTCCTGAAAGGTTCTTTGAAGTAAAGTAGATATTGATCCCCTAGACTTGACAGATCTCATATAGTTAATTAGTCTGCTTCCTCAGGTTTACCCAAGGGTGGTCTTTCCCCGTAACTTTCAACTTTGTTTTTACCTTATGTCTCTATCAAATCCTTGCTTCACTCCCTCTTTCCTTTCTTCTGTCCTCAACTCTCTCCCTCTGTTTGTTACTCCTTGTGTAATTTCCCCATCCTCTTGAATCTTGTTGTCTTTGTCTTAATTTATTCCCTTACCTTCCCCTTTTCTGCTTTGTCTGTAACATTGGGCCTCCCATCTCCCTACCTATTTTGCAATTATGCATTTGTGTTTACTCTTGTTTGCCCTGCCCTTGTTTTTCCCTTCGTCTACTGTACGAACTTCACACTCTTTGCAACACACTGCCTTCGTCGATTGACTCGATCTCTCTCTCTCTTGATCTCAACCTTCCCCTCTTTCGTTCACACATCCTGCTATCCTCTTATCATTCCTCCTCCTCTCTCCACAGGATGAGCCGAGCTCCGGCATGGACCCTCGCACCAAGCGTCACCTGTGGAAAATCATCTCTGAGGAAGTGAAAGGAAAATGTGCTGTGGTGCTCACCTCTCACAGGTTAGAAGAGTATCACATGCATACACCTACTGCAGTCCGTCTACACTGATCATACTCTGCTGGTTGGATATCCTTGGATATCACAGAGAAACATCTGACAAATGCATTGCTAAATTACAGTATTCTGAATACACAAATTTTTTAGGATTAGGGGTAGAATTACAGGTCATAAGGTGGGCTTTTTTTCCACGATATACTGTAGATAACTAGGATAGGTAGTAATATTTTTATTTTTTATTTCTATGTGACAGCAGGCATAGCTAATTACTGTATGCTCAAAGTGTGACCTTTTATTTTTTTCTCTCTGTCTCCATATCTCAGCATGGAGGAGTGTGAGGCACTGTGCAGCCGTCTTGCCATCATGGTGAAAGGTCAGTTCCGTTGCCTGGGCTCGCTGCAGCACATTAAGAACAGGTTAGTAGCCTCTGCTTATTCTCCAATCCAGTCATTACTGCTCTCTGCTGCCTCCACAGCCTCCCATTCTTCCCTCTCTGTGGTCCTTTGTGCAACTGAATGCTCAATTTTACTTGTAAGAACAGTGTACTCTCCACCCACACCTCAGACATTTAATAACACAGTGCTTTGTTCGTAAAATCTCCTCCGTGCAGGTTCGGCAGCGGGTTCACTGTGAAGATGTATTTGGCCAAGGCCTCCTGTGACACAGAGGAAATCACTGGCTTCATGCAGCGCCGATTCCCCAGCACTTATCTCAAGGTGAGCTTTGCCAGCCATCCAAAGTAGTCGAGTACTTGGTAGAGAAGAGAGAAAAGACTATGTATACTGTATATTGCAGTGGAATGTTGCAATAAGTAGTTATGTGTATGATTCTTTTTTGCTAAAGAGTCTAGGGAGCATTCATTAATGATATTCAAATCCCAGCCATACCATACGTGCCCTCACATGATCTGGCTGTTCGTAGCTTTAAAGCAGCATTAAATTCATCTTTTTTGTCACTTGGGGGTAGTGTGACAAGCTGACGTTACTGCCTTATAAAGTTGTTAAGGCAAGCGTGTTGGCCAACAGTTGCCTATTTACACATCCAGCAGACACGGAGAAACATGTTTCTGTTCACCTGATGGATGTAAGTCCAATTCACTCCTCAATTAGCTCCTGTTTGGGTCTTCATCAACTACTGAGGGAAATATCTGGCTCTTTAGCAGGTTGAACCAAACAGCAAAGAAGTAGGCCTTGAAACCATAATAATGAGTTCAAAGATGCTAAAAATAAAAACTCTGTAGAGCTGAGGGGAACTGCAGAGTTTGATGATAATTTTCTGTGTATTTGTCACTGTCATTGACCCCTTTCATATTACAGTCATTTGATCCATTTTTAATATGGTAATATTCTATCCCAGAAATTCAGTATATATACAGTTTACTGCATATAGACTAGTGTAGATTTCCCCCAGCAAATAATGTTTGTATTATTGTATTGAGCAAGCTGGGAATTTTTATTTTGTTGATATGTGTGCTGTTTAGTTTGCTCAGTTTGGTATAAACAGCTTTTCCCTATATTTTACAGAATATTGTTTACACATATACAGAGAGCATATTTCAGAATATTTAACCCTCTACTTGTGCATTCTTCCCCAATACACAGGACCAGCACTCCACTATGCTGGAGTACCATGTACCAGTTGCTCCAGGAGGGGTAGCTGACATCTTCGACCAGCTGGAGTCCAACAAGGATGCTCTGCAGATCAAACACTTCTCTGTGAGCCAGACTACACTGGATGAGGTGAGGGGAAAAAAAGACAGGACGTAAACAGAGAGCGAGGGAGAACTAGTGTGAGGTTTTGTAGGGGTGGGTAGATGGCAGCGAGGGACAGAAAAAGGGACAGGAGGAGATGAGAGAAGAAGAGAGAGGGTGAGAGGGGAAGCAGGGACAGAAGAAAGCTGAGTGGGAGTGAAAGAGTGAGTTGAGGAAGTTTAAAAGAGGCAGAGGGAAGCTGACAGAGGGTATGCCTGAGGGAAAATAAATGGAATAAGAGTTAGGGAGAGAATCCATAAGCTTTATATGCAGCCAGAGCTGATATTCTTTAACCACTCTGGGACTGGAAGATACCATAGGCAGAATAAAGAGAGGGGGGTCAGGAAGGGAGACTGACCAGCAGATTAACTAAAATAATTAGTCTTTTATATTGGCATGATGGCACTTAAATTGTTACTGAACCTTCACAGGTCTTCATCAACTTTGCCATGGGAAAGATTGACATGGAAACCGAACCAGTTCACAGCGAAGATGAATGTGACGGCCTGGGCTCCATTAAGGCGATACGAACGTAGAGCTGACTGCCATCTTTTTGTCCACTGTGCAATGAAACACAGTATCTGTGTATAGTAAATCTATGAATGTGAATAATAAGAGTTTAAACCTGTTTTAAAAATACTGATTATTTCTTGAACGTGTCTTGACTGATCATATAAAGGGTAACTTATTTGTCTATCTTTACCAAATTAAACTTAATGAAAAGCAGAAGAACACATGCACAGATGAAAAGATGACTTGGATTGAAGTCTTGAAGTGTTTATTATTAATTATAGTTTTTTTTTCCTATCTTACAGGCCACACACTTTACCTTTAATTCACCAGATCATATTGTTAATGAAGGATAAAATTAATCATGTAGGCTATTAATTTCTCTCTGTGGTTGGGGCACTGTTCACTATTAAAATATTGTACAATAGCAAATCAAAAACAGTATTTTCTATTTAAAATCATTTCCATTTTACCTTAATGTTGATGATTTTACATCATTTTAAAGTACACACTAAATGTATAAGGAAGTCTGTCTAAGGAAGTCATTCTAATATAAGGTACATGTAATTGTGCCTACTGGATGAAATTTGACAAAAGAAAATATTCACACTCAGAACATTCTCAATATGCACTTTTCCCCTTCTCATTAGCAATTCCTCTAAGGGCATTCCTAACTTTTAGAATTAATGTAGTGACACTTTCCTGGTGATAGACCAGTTCCAGATTGTCGTGAATGTATCAAGCCTAGTTTTATTATTCTAATAAAGATATTTTTCAAATGAAACTGCTGTTCATTTGCCTGTTATGTTTTTCCTATATTTAAGCATCGGATCACATTCAAGATCTTTGATTTTGCTGATAAGGTAGTCCTAAACCACTAACAATTCAGCTCGTTCCATTTGAAGTTTCCATTGTTTGAGTATAGGAACTTAACATGCCTGATATGTTCTTAAGTCAGCGTCCTGATGAAGAGAACATAGGGGTGTGGACCGAAACTTACGTCATCACCGTGGCTATGGCAACGATCACAGGTCACTTCCGTAAATATATTTGGCGGGCGATGCAGGTAGCCAGGAAGTAAGTTCGGCTGGTTTTGCAATTTTGATTCATAAGCCAAGTTATAACAGAATTATCAGGAAACAACATATCTGCTGAGAATGGACACTGGTGTCCTCGTGCAGACAGAGGACTGGAAAAACACTAAGGAGGCGGTTGCGAACTTTCGACGACTGCTACTTTGCTCCAAATGGTAAGTTAAGTTACTGTTATTGTGACGTTAGACGTGAGCTGTGTTCGGGAAGGAACGGCGTTTGTTGTGTAACGCTAACGATAAAATAACCTTTACAACCAGTGCCATTTACACGTTTATTTTGAATCGCCAGAAGACGATGCCTCAAGTAAGTTATGCACAGCTAGCTCACAAACGTTGAAGTTGTCAACAACACCAGATTGCAACAGCTGAACAGGATTACACAGGTGCAACATGACTGATTGTAACAGGCTAATCAACTATTTTGGACTTTAGTGTTAGCTTGCTAAATCATATTAGCTCAATTGAAAAGTGGCTTAACAGTTATCATTCAGAGTAGCTTTCTTAGGATATAAGTCACTTTACTTGGAAACGTTACAGGGACGATATGTGAAAGATGCTTAAGGCTTTAAAGTAAGCCAATCTAATGTTAATGCTAACTCCTTGTCATTGTCTACTGGGTTGTGCTTGTACTCAAGTTAACTCATCCACATATACGTGTGCCACAGTGGGAAGACATTTCTAAAACCACTGTGCAACAATAACACTGGACTACAAGTGCATGCTAATGCAGCATTTTATAAGAAACAACACAATATGGTAAACAGGATAATGCATCATAGATAAATAGAACAATATGGTTTGGGCACAATACAAATACACAACACATGACAGTACACATAGCAGCTGGAGTAGCCTGAGGATGGACAAGCTGGCATGTTGTGCAAAAACTGAACATAAACTGAACAATCTTATTGTGGATGTAGGCCTAAACATTTCTGAGGTAGAATAAGGCTTAAATAGCTGCTAAAGGGCATAGTGTAGTACATACAGTCAAAAGGATACTGCCCTATAAGAAGTTGGTGTGGGTGGGTGTGTGATTTGGGGATGGTGGGTGGGTTAATTTAGTTCATCTGAGTGTTGGGACATAGCAGGATGTTTAACGTGGCTGTGTTAGCCTACCGCCAGCCAGATGGCGAGAGGGAGAACAACACTGGGCTGAGCACACAGTCCAGGGGGGCCACAAATTCTCAGTGTGGTGGAGGTGGTTTTGCCAATTCTGACTGTACTGACCACTTTTAAATGTTTTGTCTTTTTCCAGCTCGAATTTAATGGAGGAACCTGTGTGTCTAGGAATGTGCGAGCATATGCTGTGCAGGTAATGTAACCTCAGATAAATGTATTTTACTCTGGCATGCTCACTAACAATAAACCTGTCTCATGGTGGTCATTTTTATTTGTCAAACAGTGGTGTAACTAATAATGTTAATTAGGACTCCATTCCATTTAGGTGTGGTACTGCCAGGATTCTGGTATTGTGCATGCTGGTTCACTGGCACAGCTAAAGGGATTGGAACCATAATACATTTTTTTTTTTCTGTATTTAACACCTACAGTATGCGTTTCCTGCTTCTGCAAATCAAAATGTCCACATTGAGACAGGACTTATGCTTCCCCCTCTCACTTTTTCATAAATTACCGTTATTTAGGAAATTTTGTAGTAAACATGCATTTTCTTTTGTTATGGGACATATTTCTCGTGCAGGGGAAATACTGCATATCAATGGCAATGGCATGGTGTCTTGACAATGCATAGTTTACAGCGTTGAAAGTCTTGAATGCAATTACTGTCCCTACAGGCATAAACTATAGCCTCAATTTATTCCTTCTTTTCATGACTCAATGGTCTAAATCAATAAGCTCATTGTATTTCTTCGTACTGAACTGTGAAGTGGACTCCTATTTATTGCTCAGGTCCTGTGCTGGCCCCCGGGCAGGAGACGGCTGCGTGGTGTGTCACAGTCCTGCGTGGGTGAAGGACATCCAAATCAACAGGCAGCTCAGCATCACCACACAGCTCTTCTGCCGTTTGGAGTCCTTGCTCAATCCCATTGAACAGCCAGGTAGATAATAGCCATTATATAGCAGCTTTAAATAAATAACAAGTTATCTTCTCAACTCCATGTGTCTTATTCATTATCTTTCTCCCCATGCTCATCTGCCCACACCCCCTTCTATCAGTTGTTGACTGAAACATTTAACATTTTTCTCTGCCAATCTAATCTATGAATCGCAGTATTAGTGGCTTGTTCCTGTGGTTTTATTATCTTTATCGCCCCTTCCAGCATCCCAGTAATGACAGTAATTATGCAATGCAATTAACCACGGTAGTGTTTAGTTTGTGACTAGATTTCAGCTTTGACAAAAAACTACGAGGCAACTTTCTAAGCCCTGTAGTTAAAATGTGAACAAATCTGCAGGTTGTTGTGGTGTCTAAATATAGAGTTCAGTAACTTCTGTCAAATGTCAATGTATTATTGGTTGGCAGTACATAATATTAAAGTTGAGTTTTCACCTCAACAGATAGTGCAAGGTTATCACAAATACACAGAGCCTTTTTGACAGTAATTCACAATGAAAAATTATAGTACACGCAGGAGGGGAATTTTTTGTTTTGCTGAACATGTATTTTATTTGTTTTTTCACACTTCATTGCAGACTCCTCTCTAGCTGAGATTCAAACACAACCCGAGAGCCCTGTCTTGAAACACAAGAAGAACTTCAAGATCTGGTTCAGCCCCCGCAGCCGCAAGGTACGCTGCATGGTGGAGAAGCCTTCAGATGTCACCGTAGCGGAGAGCAGGTCTTCTGGAGAAATGGCTGCAGCACAGACAGACACCATTACTGCTCAACGTCAGGACCTGTCAATTTTCAATTTCACCTCGTCCTCCCAAGACTCTGGCTCTTCTTGTTCTCAAAGATGCAAAAATGAAAACCGAACCAGGAAGAAGAGGTCAACTAAGAAAAATGCTGCCAGCAGGAAGGTGTCATTGCAAGGAGCCACTAGGACCACACGAAAACAGACCAAGCAGAAGATGAAGAAGAGCAGGCTGGAGGCCGTAAACCAGCAATGGGGGATCACCGAGGAGGTAGATGCCTTAAAGGAAAAGGAGCAGCCCTGTGCTGAAGGGAAAAGGAGGTCCAGTAAAAGGGTTTCCTTCTTAAGCCCTGCTGTCAAGTCTGACGAGCCTCAACCTAAAGTGCCACAGGGGATCACTAATGAACTCAGCCCTGGCAGGAGCACCATGAAGGAGAGTCTCTCAGGAGGCAGTATCACTGTGCTGAATGACCAGACCCAGCCCAGTCGGAGCACGTCGGACAGTGTTGTCCAGCATGACAAACTGTCTGCAAATGACCCCAACCCAGCTGACAATCCTGAAAAACAGGACAACGTATCTCCCCCAAAGCATTCCTCAAAAAGATCCAGAGTGGAGGACAAGGTCAACACGTTGGAGACCACACCAAAAAGGCCCAGGGCATCCCCGGGCAGGAAGAGAAAATCACAGATGTCTCCGGCTGTCCTTAACCCCCCGTCTTCGGCTAGCCCCAGGTGTGATAAGAGCATCAAAACCTCAAGAGAAGAGCAAGGAGACAGCCCCTCTGTCCTAGCCACTGTTGGTAGAAAATCTCCCTGTACTCATGGTGCATCTGTTGGACGGCCCTCCTCGGGGAGCCCTGCAGTTATGAAGAGGAACCACAAAGGAGAGACCCTGCTGCATCTAGCTGCCATAAAGGTCGAGAGGTTTCTGAATAATTCACCTTATTTACTTTACTCCAATTTCTGTTGCATTCTGCAAATGCAAATGTTAAACAATTTCTTCAGTAGAGTGACAACATTAAAAGCTAAAATACAAATTGCACATGGTCCCTCAATTAAGCACTTAAATTGCAGTATTTTTGCATGACACCCTAGATAAATTAGGAATTTAAATAAGATAATATAAGATAACAATTTGTTGTTCCTCAAATTGCTGCTCCTTCATGTCTTTTGTTATTCAACAAATGGCCAAACATTTTTCCCGCTCAGTTGAACATATTAGTCTTCAGATGATCAGACAGTTATGTTCCAGTCTGTTGAGAATACACTCTCTTGCAGTAATCCTTGTAAACATAGCTGTAATCCCCCTCTGGATCCCAGACAAGGTAATCAATGGCCCGCTGTGGAGCGTGATTGATAAACATTGGGGCTTTGGTACACCAGGATCAGCGGCTGTGTTTGAAGGGTTGCGTTTACAGGTCTGCAGTTCTGACCTCAGGTTTGTTGTTCTCTATGGGTCCTGCAGGGAGATGTAGAGGCTGTCATGGAACTGCTGGACCAGGGGGCTGACCCTAACCTGAAGGATAATGCTGGGTGGACACCTCTGGTAAGACTAATACACTAGCTGATGTATCTGAAAGCTTTATTTGTTGTGTGGAAAAACTCTTCTGCACTGTCGGACTGTACTTTTTTCCTTTTGATGGAAGAGATTTGTAGTGTTTCTTTGTTTTCTAACACTGTTTTTATTGTGAGTGTGCTGTCCTACCAACAGAAAAATAAAACAACAATTAATAAAAAAAGGTAAAGAATGATAATGTATAAAACAAAAAGAAAAGTGAAAAGTAAATACATAAAAATAAAATGGGGGGGTTGTCTATAACTATTTTTTTTTTTCCTTCTTATGAGCGAGCTGGAGTGTTTTGCCACTATCTTGTTGCACTTCACATGGCTACTTACTGTCAAGATGCTCCACTCAAACTTGAGTTTTCAATTTGAGTTTTGACAGTTTGCAGCTGGTCTTTCAGATTGCTACCAATAAGATTAGAGCATGACATATTCATTTTTGACAGACTTGTATGTATCTTAGAAGGCTGGGAGCTGTCTAACTTGAAACACACAAATCATCCAGACCTCCCTGATGTGTCTTTTTTCAGTCCTGCACTTTCAGTACCATTTTACCTGATGATGTGATGTGGTTTATTGCCAAGCTAACGTTAGGGTTACGAAATTTAAAGGAATTTTGAGATTTGTCTGTGCTCACCGTGTTGGTCAAGCCTAAAATTGTTACAACAAACAAAAGTACTTTATGGATCCATGGATTATTGTTCCTCACTGTAAGCAAAATAAACATTCGTCTGCTACTGATTTATTAAAGAAAGTTGGGAGTATCCCAGCATTACATGAAACCCCACTCTTGATTTGTATCGGTTGGGAAGGGAGAGAGGCAAGGCCTGAATCAAAAGCTGTCACATTGTACTTTTATTTTACTTTGTCAAATTAACTTCAGGTTCAAGTTGCAAACATAACCTTTAAAAACACAAATTTATTTTAAGCTATATCCTTAATTCTTGTTGATTTTAGAAAAGTAGAAAAGCAAGTCAGGATAATTAAGGGTTCCCCTCAGAAGATCTTTCTGGTATGAGTTGAATTCTACTAAAACTAATGAAGTGTGATTAAGCTGTGAAATCTGATTGGCAGTTATAAAGTTATCTGACTGCCTCATATTTTCAAAATACCCAGAGGAAGAACCACACATTCCATCTAAAACATTATCATACAAAGATTCAAATTCATTTAAAGTCTTTGAAGCACCTATTTCCTAAAATCCTAAAATTGTATCAGCTGGAAAAAAGAAACATTATAGTGGTTGAAAATGGATGAGAATTTAGAAAGCATACTAAGAATAAGGCTGTATTTTGAGGATAGATGAGAATAACCAGGTCAAAGCAGAGCAGGGTGACTTCTGAGCATTACTGCTTTTTGTTCCAGCACGAAGCGTGCAACCTGGGTCACCTGGCGGTTGTGGAGGCGTTGGTCTCGAGGGGAGCCCTGTTGAACACGCCTGGCTATGAAAACGACTCTCCACTCCATGATGCTGTGAGGAACGGTCACCCAGCCATCGTGAAATTGCTGCTGCAGCTTGGAGCATCGCGGAACGTACTGTAAGTTACTCCAAACCTTTTGTCATATTTGGAGTTTATTGGTTTTACAGGTGAGATGCTGTCATAACATTATATATGTAAATAAATGAGGTGGACAAAATATGAAAACACCTTTCAACTGAGTCAGACAAGTAAAGTAGAAATCTCAACAGAACATTTTAAGTAAGTAATTCATATTTATTGCACGGCTATTGTATTTCATTGTATTACATCATAGAGTTGTTTCAGTTATTCTGGACCAGTGCTTATTTTCCACTTCTTCAATAAATTGCCAAGTGTCTGTTTCCCAGTAATTGTACCAGGCATTCAGTCCTTTATTATTAAGAACAGTGCGTGCATTAGTGCAGTACGTAGGTGGGTAGAAAGAAAATCGACTGACTCTGATTAGTTGTTGGTCAATCAGTTGATGCAATATCAGCGTTTCTGTCCTGTGGAGGCAGGGTAGATGTCCATAATTAGAGAGAGGATGCTGGTTAATCAGTGTGATCAATAGAGTAGTTGATCAGGATCACTATATTGGTCAGTTAGCGCTCCCTTTGCGATCATTTTATGCCAATCATCCTCTGTCTTCTCCCGCCTTCATTTCATTTTATTTGTCTCATTGCTTTGATGGGTCCCGATTGCTGGGTCTTCCATTTTCTCCTCTTTACCTTGTTACTCGTCTGCGAGGCAAAAAAGAGGCAGAGATTGGGACTGTCTGTCAAGACACTGCAAGATGAATGCAATCCAATCCAATCAACTTGGGTTTTGGAAATACAGGTTTTGCAGATTTTCATTCTTCCTCTGTGTATGTTCGTGTGTGCACATTAAGTTCGAATGATTGGATGGTATTTCTTCATTGTTTGGGCCCTGTGCTCTAAATCTGTGACTGTGAGTCCACTTTCTGTCCAGCTCAAGTATTTGACTTGCTGGGCAGGTTATTAGAAATACTGAGGGAAGTCAAACTCTGAAGTGATTTCTAATGTGTTTTATATAGCTTCCCATTCCCTGTTATCTCAAAAACAACAGGTTTAAGCATTTTCTGAGAAGCTACAGTACACAGCACGCACAGCAGGGCTCCTGACTATAAGTCTCAGTCCTGTAAGCATAAGTATTTACCAGTACAGCACATTTGGACAGCCACGATGATGCCTGCAAGGTGTCTGCAGGTAGCATTATCCTATAATATATATAATGAACCTTAAACGCAAGACGAAGAAGAAGGCTGCCTGTCTTTAAAAGAGCCAATCCCGTCGCTGCCTGTCTTAAAAGAGCAACAGTCCACGGACTTTGTTCCGCTAAGGCCGCTTTTCTTCTTCGGCAACACCACTAACCTGTTTCATGATTTGAACCATTATCACCCATTAGAACATGCAAGAAAGTAAGAAATTGCAGTACCTCAGATTTATGAAATGTGCCGCTGTTTGGCAAGTATTTGTTATGTTGTGACAAAGAATAGTTTAAAACCACAATTAACCACCTGGTAGAAATAGTGATTTGACATTTTTAGTGATAATTATCAATATCGACTGATATGAAAAAAAAAAAAAGTGTGATAACATTTTTGGCCATATCTCCCATCCCGAATACATACAGAGTAAAACAACAAACATATTCTGATTTTTAGCTCTTATCTACTGGACTGGGCATCTGCATAACAATTACAGTACAATACACAGAGTTAAATGGGGGCGTTGGGTGAGTCATGTACTGTGTCATCAACTATAAGCTGTAACACCCAGCTGATCCAAACCATCAGGACACATTGAAAGTGGATTGTTAAAGAAGGAAATGTGACTAATGAACCTTTTGATTAAAAATGCATTCAGGCCTCGCCCACTGCCTCATCAGTTGCTTGCCAAGTGTTTCCATCATTAGACTTATGACTCCTTTTAAGACATACTGCTGAGCCATGACATAGTTCAAAAGCTCTGTCAGCTGTTGGGTGAGCATGAGCCTGGTTTGAATTTTGAATTGGACCTCATAAATATCTTAGCATATGGTATGTCTTTGAGGACAAGTACATTTCAGACAGAAATGTGGATGTTTTCATAACTAAATACATGTAGTTTAAGTTAAAATAAAATGCATTTAAACTCTGCGGTACAGTAGCAGTTCTTGAAGGTATGTATCAACAATTGGGCAGAATAATCAGTATCATTGTTATGTTATTTTATGTGATGTTGTGCAAAAAGGCTATGAATGGTGTTAGATGTGAAATGAGTATTTGAATCTCCTCCCCCCGGTTAGAATAAGAATCGTGGTTACGGTGGTTATCCTCTAGATCCACCACCGCCTTCCTCCCACTTGTGTACTTAAGCAGAGGCTTGTGGGAGAGTGTTTGTGACTTTACCTCCCGCACAATTTTCCACGCTTTATTATTTTTCTGCAGATATTCTTCTCACGTGCAGCTGCATAAACCAGCTTGTGTGTGCACATATGTATAAGTATCAGGGACATTTTATGTTTGTTTGTGTGTGTGTGTGTGTGTGTGTATGGGGTTGGGGGTATGAATCCAAATGAAATATTTTATGGACCAGTGGACCTATTAATTGTCCCCCAGGTGTTATCTTTGCTGACGCCTAATCTTTTAGAGACGACCTGCTGGGCATGGTACTTCTCTCCGTCTCCTCTCTTCCTCCTTGTGCTTTTCCTCATTTTTTTTCCTCCTCTTCCTCAAGGTGACCTCAGTCTGGTTTCATGCAGCTCTTCCAGACTTAAAGATAGCCTACTTTTAAAGGTGTTTCTTCAGTGTACCTATTGTAACCAGGAGATGGTCAGAGTTTCATCTCTTTCAGTCAAAATGCAGATTTTATGATGGTGCTAAGCCTCAGTTCCACTAAGGCCTTATTGTGTATTGCAGGTTAATAACTATACTAAATATGTAAAGGTAATGTAGTCTTCTCACCAGATAAATGAATGTAATTGGGAAAGCTTATGCGCTAAACACCAACACTTTTCAGTAATGTTCCATCCATGAGAATTTGTTTTTGCATGGAGTCTGTTGTATATGGCCAGGACCTAGGAATGAAGTAGAGCACAGATTTCAGCTCACCCTCATATTAAACAATTATGCTCCAACAAGTGAATAACACACATGGATGCACACTTTCACAGAACAAGCAGCGTGTCGCATCGGCAAATTGTTTTTCTCAGAACTCTGGACTGGCAAATAAATAAAAAAAAAAA